>CM029273.1:26612095-26727095 GCA_016920895.1 Vaccinium myrtillus | reverse complement strand
CCTGCCCTTCAAGTGGTGACACCATTACGCTCACAACACCACTGAGCTTCCCGACCACAGATTCTATGGAATTCGAAAAAGATGCACACTCAATTCCCCTTATTTTGAACATAACTGTCTTAATTTTGGCATCTCCATTATGATTTGGCTGAGAAATGCTGACTGCAACACTATCTGAAGATTTCATAAGAGGTTGCATCAGATCATCCTTCCCGTTAACTTCCATTTCTTTGCTGTCAACACCCCTGGCCAGGAAATAATCACAAACAGTTACAAACTATCCAAAATTGCAAGTGGAGTGGTAGTGCAATGGTAGGCCCCGTGTACCCATGCATTAGGTGGTTGTTTCAAACACCACCCACCCCATCCCTAATCCCTTAGTTTAGGATAGATTAGGTTTCTTGCATAGAACATTAAAAAATGTCAAAAATCAAAAGCGAATCATGGTATATTCAGTGACAACTCACAATCACTTCAAAAGAGCATACAGCAACCTAAACATTAAATCACAAACTAACTATTTCCACTTCAAATCCCAAACATTCAATGTCCGTAAAAAAGAAGGTGAAGATTAATAATGGACAACAAAAGAACAGAATTGTTGTTGCCGCTTGATAAGTATAAACCGACTGAACCTGCTTGCCTCAGTTGGAGAACGTGCTTGCCCTTGGCTGGTCAGCTTGGCCTCTCACCTCCAAACACAACGGATGACTATGGATCTCCGGATCCATCTCTGACGAGACAATACTCACAAGTAAGCTGGGACTCTCCCATACTGCCTAAAACCCCATGGGGATAACTACAAACAGTCCAACACTAGTCAGGGCTCCATATCCGACAAGATAGGAGGATTCAGGTCTCTGGAATCCAAGTAAGCTGGTGCCTTCCTATCTTGTCAACACCCAATGATCCTACACTCCAGTCCTAAGTTGACTCTATCTCCTAAAACGCCTATATATCAATCATAATGTAACGAGGATAGGTCACGTAACTCTTGCACTTCTACTTGCTTGAGATACTTTACTTCCTCCACAAATATACTAACTTAGGCGTCGAAGGGGTGTTGGCCGGCACCACACCGGTGTCAAGTTCTCTCTTACACGTGGCCGAGACCGAACGCGCCAAAAATTGACTCATTACCACTTCGTAGTTACGATCCCGGAAACAATCTGTTTGCCGGTACATAGAATACACTCAATCATACGTGCGTATGTGTATGTGTCATGGACATGGAATTTTTTTAATGTTTAGTCACTAGTCAGTAATGAGTGGGTTCTCTTTGCCACCTGATAATTATTGAAAAGCCAGGGATGTGGGTGAATATATGAGCCTCATCATGAAAATCGAGGGTAGTTGCTCCCAACGTAAACAACCAAAAGATGATATAGTAACATTTTCCGACAACCCAGGGTGTCAGTTTACGTGCACTTGGCTTGTACCTGAGGAGCAATCTCACCATCACTTGTGGGACTAGTTAAAGCGAGGGAAAAAGTACATATAAACTGGCCTAAAAAAAGTAGATAGCACCAAGGGAAATGAAAGATGAAGAAAAGACTGGGTCTCAGGCTTATGCAGCCGTCACATAATTTATGAAGTGATCCGAGCACAACCCACCAAAAGAGCATCAAAAAAGCAATACAAATATTCATAAAATTGCATAAAAAGCAAGAATTAAATTCCCAGATAAACAATCAAAAGAGCAATAAACACATTTGTAAGACTCACAAGTTACAGTAGTAGTCTAGCACCAATACTTTTCAGGAACCTTGCAAAGAGAAAATGAACACGAAGAACACATATTCAACCATATTTCAGAAAACAAAACAAAAAATAACACAGTAAAAGGCTTTTCGAACACAAAACACACCTATACATACAAAAAAAAGAAAAGAAAAAAAGGACGTCGTATCCAAGCGCAAAGCAGGGGTAACTTTATCGAAGTATTATTGCTATCCGAACACGAAATATCACGTGCCAAGATTGAGCAAAAAGAGGAATAATTAGGGTTGGATTTTTGCGTACCTTTTGGAAGGGGGGAAAAAAACAAAGCAACGGCTGAAGTTTGGGCTTGTGAAAACTAGAACAGAAACAGAGAGAGGACAGAGGAGGATATATGATTACGTGATGATATGATTGGGAAATGAAGATGAGAAATTGTATTAGGGTTTACGCGTGAGAATTGGTTCAGAAACTTCTCGTCGCGTTGCAAAAAGGCTGTGAAAGTGGGTGCCGTGTGGATGCTGGGGTCAGCTCTTTCGTAACTGAATTCGGTCCACTCTCTCCCTCCTTCCTTTTAAATTTTCGAATCCACTGACGTCCTGTATTTTTATTTCCCACCAAACGTTTTCTTCCTCCACAGGATGCGGCATGTTTAAGAATGTTTTCTTCTTGTACGTTGTTATTATTCTACTATTATTTTTTGTGTTGGGTTGTTTATAATAGCATTTCTCTTTTGAATGAAATTCTATCTCTTCCCCCAAAAAAAAATTTATACTATATGTTTTGAAGATTGTGTTATCTCACAATATTGGTATTTGGTAAGCGCACCTCGACTAGAGGTTTTTTTACATAACTTTTTTGTGTGCGACTTTTTAAACTTGTTGCACTTTTAAAGTTTCGTATTTGTTCGAGTTTCGGTTATAATTTTACACTTTTGTCGATTCCTCTTGTATAGACGAATCACGAGGCTTAAAAAAATTGAAGCAAAAAGTAACAAATACAAATAAAATTTGCAAAAAAAAATACCAAAAAGTGAAAAGATAACGGGAATAAGGCCTAATTCTGGAGGACCAGTTTTACTGTCCACTAGCGAAGGTCGTAAGTAAAGCCAGAAGAAAATGTCATATGAACCGATAAAGATATGGGTATCGATGAAGGGTACAAAAATTGTACAAAGCGGCTTGCGAGACCCACATTTGGGTCTCACACGAATAATCCTAACCATAGTTTTAAAATAATTTTCGAGCGCCCCTATAAAAAATAGCTCAATTGAATATGCGAAAAATGATTGATCTAAATTTCAAGTTTTTCATTCAGAATATAGGACCTTGCATTTTGAATGGAAAACTTAAATTTGGATTAATCACTTACGCATAACCAATTGAGCTAATTTTTTGTAGAAACATTTTAAAATTATTGAACGGTTTTGATTATTCGTATAAGACCTAAATGTGGGCCCCATAGGCCGCTTTGTACAATTTTGGTACCATGTAGTGATGTAGGACAAGATATGGAAGTTTCTTTATTTTTATTTGTATTGCTTTAGAATAAGATTTTAACTAGGAATATTTACGTTTAGGTTAGAATTATTATATTTCCATAATCAGTTTGATTTTGATTTCCAATTTTATTAGGATTCTTAGTCTAGCTGAATTAGGATTTGCTTCTTCTTTAATCAATTTGAGTCCTGGTCGAATTAGGATTTACTTATTATAAATAGGGATGTAACCTTTCAAAACAATTCAATCATCAATAATATTTCTAGAGTTCTTTCTATTTTCATTGTGCGCAAGGTGTTTATCACTTCTCTTGTGGATTCAAGAGTTCCTCTGTTAGAACGATATCTTACCACTTCGTCTACTAGAACGATATCTAGTCTTCTTCCACTATAACGATGCGTCAAAGTGGTATTAGAGCAAGGTCCTCCCTTGTTTCAATGGCCAAAGATGGAGAAAAACCCTCTGGAGATCATGGGAATGATGCGGTATGGGGCGCGATCGATGGGCAACAACAACTGGAAGAGATACGCACTATGTTGAAAGCGTTGACTATCACAATCAACACTAGGCTACCGGAAGGTCCTGATCCTAACAATCCGCCTCGTGATCACCAAGTACGAGATCAACAGGTTAGTGATCAACAAACACGTGATCAGCAGGCTCGTTATCAACAGGCACGTGAACCAAGGGTGGGCAACCATTCTGGACGCCTACAGCTTAGGCGTGCTTATAATAATCCAGGTCATGGTGGAGATTTGACAGATGATGACCTTGAGGATCTTGCAATTTATCAAGGGCCCAGAGAACCTGTCCAGAATAATAACAACTACTGTATGAAGATGGACCTCCCTTCTTTTAACGGCCAGTTACACATCGAAGATTTTCTGGATTGGATACATGAAGTTGAGTGCTTCTTTGATTATATGGATATCAAGGAGGACAAGAAGGTTAAACTTGTTGAATTCAAGCTTAAGGTGGCGCTTCTGCATGGTGGGAGCAGTTGCAGATGGCTCGCACACGCCAAGGCAAATCAAAAATTCTTTCTTGGCATTGGATGAAGCAGTTAATGAGGGCTCGTTTTCTTCCTCCATATTATGATCAGATTTTATTCCAGCAGTATCCAAGTTGTTCACAAGGTAATAGAATTGTTCATGACTTTGATGATGATTCATCGAACAATAATTTTTCGCGACAAAACGTTGCGAGTCAACCCGATGAAAGGTTCATAAACATGAAGCAGTTCAAAATATCTTTACAAAATCTTCACACTCATTCAGATTTCATGGTGCTCTGATACCAAATGGTGCAAACCAAAATAAAGGATGGATTTACTTAAGAGATAGAGGATCCCAAATTGGGATACAAGGAGCAAAAGCTCTCTATATTCTTTAATCAATATATCAAAAACTACCTAGTGAGGACTCTAGACACCTATTTATAGACCCACTAACACTAAGGACACAAAATTACACTATTAGCCCAAAAGTTACTGCATCAGACTCTCCCTCTAAAGAAAACAACTTGTCCTCAAGTTGGATGATAGGCGCGCGATATTCCATATATAAGCGCCTAAGTAGGAGGAGTTGGCACGTTAGATGTGCGGTTTTATGATCATTTTTCTGGTTAATGCGTGCGTGGTAGTGTTTTTGGTGTTTGCATGATTTATCAGGTTAAAAGTTGTCTTTGGCGCGCTATTGCATGGCTTGAAGTGGAGCTGGGCGTGGGAGTCGAAGTTTGAGGTTGGAATGCTGAAGAGGACGGCTTAAGGGCTCGGTATCGATACCCCCGAGAGCCGTATCGATACCAGTTGGTTATGAAGAGCGCAAATTCGTCCAGAATGTTTAGTATCGATACCCCTGAAAAGGGTATCGATACCTACGTCTTACGCGGAAGAAGGAGATAAGGGTTCGGTATCGATACCCTTATTAGGGGTATCGATACCGAGAGTTTACGGAGGCAGCTTTGAAACTACGTCGTTTTGTTGGTCGTAGAACTAATTCTTTAACTATATTGTTCGGTTTTCATTAGGATTAGGGCTCTAGTATAAATACCTAAGTTAAAACCCATTCTAGGGCGCAAACTTTTACCTAGATTTGAAGTTTATAAGTTTTTCGGCTACAGATCTGAAGTTCTTCGTTCGTCGTTACGCTTTCAAGTTCTATTACCAGAATTCCAGGATTTGTGTTGCAGATTGTTTGTCAGGATTAATTTTTCCCTTGCAATTACGGTATTGATTCTTATTGGTTTTATAATTCTAATTATTAAAAGCATGATTAGTTTTGGTTTCAATTTATCTTCTGCGATTCACGTCAATATGTGTGAGTAGTCGTATAGGGTGCGGCCGCGGGACGGAAGTATCCCGTGGCTAGGCTAATTTATATTTCACCTCGGTGCCGAATTATTTCGATTAATGCGCAGTTTCTGAATACGGAGACTTTTCTAGCAAACAAACTCGGGCATTGCCCATTCCAAATGCGCGAGAATTGGTGACAAGTGGTGTGCACTTGGAAAGCCATTTCCATGTTTTTAAATCAATTAATTGAATCATTGTGGCCCGAGTGAATGTGAATTAGACTTGACAGTGACACCGTAGTGCCCACGGTGCTCCTCTCCTTTTAATTCCGAGTTCAATAATTAAATTAGTCCAATTTAGTTAGTTAATCAAACGATTGAAAATTAGTCCAAGCCAAGTTAGTTAATCAAACCGTCATCTTTGAACAACGGGGTGGATTACTTGAGAGCCAAGATATTAACATCGGTCGAGAACCCGTCATCTTTGGGACGCGTCTTATTTTTAGTCACCGTCTCGGTAAAGCATTTTTGGCGACTCGGGGACGGCAACGTGTGTTCATGCTACGGGTCGGGTTAGTATCTTTGTGTTTTTATGCTAGTCAATAAAAATAAAAAAAAAGTGTCTTTTGTTTTTAGCATCTTTTTGTTTCTAGGTTGAGTCATTGAGTCGTCGAGTAGTAAGTGTTTTGTTCTTGAGTTAAAAAAAAAAAAAAAAAAAAAAAAATGATGGGCCTTCTTGATACCCCTGGGGAGTTAGAGCGACACCATAGTATGTTGTTGAGTAAATTTGCACAAATTAACGAACCCTATTGGAATTTTGAGAACCAAGTAGGTATTCCTTCGAGTCATTCTTGGGGTTACGAAAATATCCCTTCAAGTCAACCGGTACCTTTGAGTCCTCTTGGGATCACGAGCATTACTCAGACATTTTTTCGAGTCAACTGGCACCAATTCCTGAACCCTTTTGGGACTATGAGACCCGCATGGCTATCCCAAGGAGTCTTTTGGCAGAGAGTGAAATTCGAAGATTTGTTGAAAAGGAGAATGAGTCTTTTAGTGAATGTTGGGCAAGGTTCAAGGGTTTTCTCAAAACGCGTCACACATCATGTTTATGAGTATTGAAATAGTTTGTTATTTTTATAGAGGACTTTCTCAAAAGAGTCAACAATATCGGACGTGATGAGTGACGGGGGTTTTGGGACAAACCACCGCTAAGGCTTTACTGATTTTATGATCTTTTGGCCCTGATTCGAAAAATGAATATTGTGCTTTAAATTCTAATAGTGCCAATTCCTGCCAAAGGAAGAGTAGGTAGTGAGTCACGTCATTTTATGGAGGCGGAAACAAAAGACAAATTGGGGCCCTTACAACCCAAATGTCACAACTCATTGCGGTTGTCGTCAAGCATGCGGGAGAGAGGGTAGATTTCGGCTCGGGGTAGTTCGGCGGGTGCCCATTACTTAGGAAATCCTACGAGATCCTAATACTCGAGTCCGAATCTTGAGGAGCTTTTGCTAGGGAAGAGAGAAGAGGAAGTTGACCCACTTGTCATTGGGGGTGGGGTTGATGAGGGTTTGGTTGAACCTTCGAGTTGGGAGCGAACGCAGAGCTAGCGCCCAATGTTCCCCCCTTGAGTCTAATGTAAAGGTCGAACCCCCTCTCATGTATCTCCCACTGTTGATCCGCGCTGCCTACGTTTTCCTTTTGCGCTCCTATGAGTCTAGAGAACGAGGAGCTCACTGCCCTCCGTGTGATGGTCCGATCGAAAAATCTCCCACTGCTGAGGAGTGGGGCCGAGATTGCTTATTTGCAGTCCTTAATGGACGAGCAAGATAGGCAGTATGAGTTTGAGAGCGAGTCTCTTATTTTTGGGGACCAAGACTTTGATGAGGAGGAATTAGTTGAGAAACCAAACTTGGCGGAGGAGGTTTTGGTAGAAGAGTCGAAGTCGACGGTAGTGGAACATATTGATTTTCTTGGTGTTGATGATTACGATTTTGTTTATCTTCCTTCTATCGCATATTATGTCCACTGCTCGAAAATTAATTTGGTTTCACATGAGCACTTAGAGGCGCTGAAATTTCTTAAAACAATTCGGCAATTGCTTTATTCGAAATATCTTTTCTTGTGGTCCAGTAGGAGTTCGAGTTTTTAGCACAAAGTTTGGAGTGGAGTGGAGTGTTCATAGTACTAATTTTTGTTGATATGTTAAATGTTCAAAATTCACGTTTGGCTAAACTCTCTCTCTCTCTCTCTAGCTCTCTCTCTCTCTCTCTCTTTATTTCTTTTTCATGTTAGTTTCCTTGTGGCCCGGCTACTACGAGCGGGCAAGACTAATGTCATTTGCATATTTTCGGTAGTTGTGGTTTCAGTCTTTTGGCAGGGTACGCGCGCTACCACACCAGCCTTGGTAGTTTAAGCCTCACCGATGGAGTGATGGAGGCATTCAGGAGCTCTCGGTCATGAGTGCCATTATGTGTGGCGGTTGTAAGTCAGAAGCCCCCAGCGCGGCCTTGTGTGACTAGCTGTGGTCCCACTATTGGGCGCCGAAGGAGCAAGCCCTGGACCAGCTGCAATGACGAGAAATGCAAAGGCAACAAATTCCTCGCACATCGGCCGAGGTCATGGTGGTTGGCTGCCACCTCAGGTTCATTCTTTCCTTCTCTTTGTTTTTCTTTTTCTTTGTCTCCATGCTCTGGGGACAGAGCACATTTCAAGTTGGGGGGAGGGTGTACTTACTTCGTAGTACATGTTTTTTTAAAAAAAAAAGAAAAAAAAAGAAAAAAAAAAGAATAGGAAATTGGATGCTTGGGTGTAACTATTCTTGGTTGATGACTGTTAATTAGCACTATAGTGATTGTTGTGCGAGTCGGAGTCTCGATATGATTTCATGGATAGACTTAAGCTCGTGAACATGATGTTGAAGAAGTATTTGGTTAGCCCGTATCATCTATAGTTGGATAGCGTTTGGTCACTTGAAAGCATGCTCACACACACACACTGTCCCACTAGATGATTTGCCGGTCTCGAGTTTGGTTCATGTGTCATTGGTAATCTGGTATGTGTTAACTTGTTTGATGGGATTTTTGTGGAACTCCTTCTAAAAAAGAGAGTTATGTGTGCTATATTGTTAATGCTTATCCAGGCGTCCATTGAGTAGTAACCGGACAATCGGGGTATGCTCCCACCGTGTTGTTCGCGTCAAAAGATGGATAGACCTTGTGAAAGTATCGCTTAATGTTGTTAGCTTGGATCTCAATAAAGCCTTTTTGACTTGAGCAATTAAGTCCGTAGGGGTCTCTTAAAACCTGGTTCTCTAAGGCCGTTTGACTTGGGGATAGCCGACCCAAAGCTCGCTAAAGAGTCAACTAGAAAGCCCGAGAGATCCGGCATTGCACGACTATGAAAAAAAAACAAAGAAAGAAAAGGAAGGAGTGTGCTTAAAGAAACACTGGGCTATCAACGGTGTGTGAACTGTTCTCGAAATTGGCAAAACTTCTTTATGTGGCTTTTCATTCACGCATGCCATTTGAAAATTTGCTATCCGATCGTAGGTGAGAGGGTTAATTTTTGTGCTAAGTTTGGTACGGAGTTCATTTGTTTAACTTTATCCATGAATGAAATATCTTGCCTTTGACTTGCTTGATAGTTATTGTGGTGCTTTTAGAGGTTATTGATTGGGTTGAGTCGCATTCGAAGTGTCCCAGTCCTTTGTGTTTTGTGGGTGATCACTGCTGAAAACCCTCACGAGACTTCACTCGTCCTACCGGGGCCGCCCGGGGGTTTAAAAGATCTATCCTTTTATTTATTTGTTTTATTCTTTTTGTTGCTAGGGACTAGCAACCTTCAAGTTGGGGGGTGTGATAGGCGCGCGATATTCCATATATAAGCGCCTAAGTAGGAGGAGTTGGCACGTTAGATGTGCGGTTTTATGATCATTTTTCTGGTTAATGCGTGCGTGGTAGTGTTTTTGGTGTTTGCATGATTTATCAGGTTAAAAGTTGTCTTTGGCGCGCTATTGCATGGCTTGAAGTGGAGCTGGGCGTGGTAGTCGAAGTTTGAGGTTGGAATGCTGAAGAGGACGGCTTAAGGGCTCGGTATCGATACCCCCGAGAGCCGTATCGATACCAGTTGGTTATGAAGAGCGCAAATTCGTCCAGAATGTTTAGTATCGATACCCCTGAAAAGGGTATCGATACCCCTAATAAGGGTATCGATACCGAACCCTTATCTCCTTCTTCCGCGTAAGACGTAGGTATCGATACCCTTATTAGGGGTATCGATACCGAGAGTTTACGGAGGCAGCTTTGAAACTACGTCGTTTTGTTGGTCGTAGAACTAATTCTTTAACTATATTGTTCGGTTTTCATTAGGATTAGGGCTCTAGTATAAATACCTAAGTTAAAACCCATTCTAGGGCGCAAACTTTTACCTAGATTTGAAGTTTATAAGTTTTTCGGCTACAGATCTGAAGTTCTTCGTTCGTCGTTACGCTTTCAAGTTCTATTACCAGAATTCCAGGATTTGTGTTGCAGATTGTTTGTCAGGATTAATTTTTCCCTTGCAATTACGGTATTGATTCTTATTGGTTTTATAATTCTAATTATTAAAAGCATGATTAGTTTTGGTTTCAATTTATCTTCTGCGATTCACGTCAATATGTGTGAGTAGTCGTATAGGGTGCGGCCGCGGGACGGAAGTATCCCGTGGCTAGGCTAATTTATATTTCACCTCGGTGCCGAATTATTTCGATTAATGCGCAGTTTCTGAATACGGAGACTTTTCTAGCAAACAAACTCGGGCATTGCCCATTCCAAATGCGCGCAGGAATTGGTGACAAGTGGTGTGCACTTGTTGGAAACTGTTTCCATGTTTTTAAATCAATTAATTGAATCATTGTGGCCCGAGTGAATGTGAATTAGACTAGCTGCGGACACCGTAGTGCCCACGGCTGTGCTCTCCTTTTTAATTCAGAGTTCAATAATTAAATTAGTCCAATTTAGTTAGTTAATCAAACCGATTGAACAAGGGGTGGCTACCTGAGAGCCAAGATAAACTGTGAACCCGTCATCTTTGAGTCCTGCACACGTTCGTCCGTCTCTGTGGATTCGACTCCGGTACTTCCGGATATTATGCTACATCGGTCGAGAGTCCTGCGCTTGGGACGCGTCTTATTTTTAGTCACCCGGTCGGTAAAGCATTGGACTACATGATACAAGACGCCAAATAAAGACAACATAAAGTTTTTATTGTGCAGCTTCAAAGTAGACATGTTGCTGCATTCCTTGTTCAATGCATCACCCCACAACCAATCTTCAATATCAACTTCTTTTTGTATACATCCACCGCGTCCATGCTTATGTGCAATGAAATCATCCATGTACCATGTGTCTTGTAAATCAAAATATCACCGTAGTACCACATCACACACATCTCCAAGTCGCACCAAGAACTATCCACCTTAGCACGTTGAAAAGTCACCACACTGTGCTCGAAACTTGCTTGCTTGAAGACAAAACCCAAAGGGTCTACAAGCTGTCCCAAATCATCGTTTCCTTCTTTTGGTAATCCCAAGTAGCATGTGTGAGAACAAAGAGCCAATTCAAATACCCCTTGCACCATGTGCAACTCGGAAGGCAAATAATGGAAGCAATCATCAAGTTTTGGCTCTCCAAACTCTTCACTCATTGGTGGATAGTCAAAAACAACTTCATCCAACTTCGGTGACACAACCAAAGCATAAGGATCTTCACTTATCACTTCCTTGCTTTCTTGCCTATCCACAAAGAAGTTCTCCTTGATCATATCAACTAGTTTACCCTTTTCATTGTCAACACAAAACTCTTCTTCAAACTCATCATAGATTGGAACATTTTCAAATTCACCACTACTCTTAAAGACGGAATCATCTTCAAACTCTTCGTGTGGGAACTCATCAAGTTTAGGAAGAACATCATCATCAATATCCTTATATTCGCTAGGATACTCATCATACACAGGAATTCCTTCTAAATCACCTTCAAAGCCTTCATTTAGAGATTCATCAAAGATTGGCAAGTCTTCAATCTCAAATGCACAATCATTCCCAAGAAATCCTTCAAGTTCTTTACTTGGATATTCATCAAAGATAGAAAAACCATTGAAATAACCATGTTCCTTCGCCTCGTCAAACACATCCGGAATGAGGTTCATCTCCCCCTCAAACTTGGCCGGATTGACGGGTCCATAGGATTCTTCAAGGTCATCACCAAGGTTCTCCTTCTTCTTGTAGTCGAAAGTGGACTCAAATCGAATTTGAGAACCATTCCTACATTTACTTGGAGGTAACAAGCGGTGCACCTTCTTAATCAAGGTAGCAACTCGCCTTTTCATTAACAATAATTGCACCTTGTCACTTAAGGTAGCAATTTGTTCACTCAACTCTTTAATCTCATTCCTATAATGATTTTGGTTGCCAAAGTTATCAACTCCATATCCATTATTCACTATGAACGCTCTACCTCTACCTCCTCTATGAGCCATTTCACACCAAAACCAACTCCAAACAAACAATTCTACCCCAGTCAAGTAAAACCCAATCGATTGGGACCCCAAACTCCAAACAAATCACAAGCAACCACCGATAACAACTCCAAACATCAACCAAATCGCAACAAACAGCAGTAAATCGAACAAACCCAGGTAAAATCACAAAACCCAAGTAAATAGTAGCAGAACACACTGAAATCGAACCTGAGACTGGACTGTAGAGGGCTGAAATCACTGGGTTAAGCTTGCAATCACTAAGAGATTAGCAGAATAAGCGTTATATTCGTGCATGGTCGAGAATTAAAAAACGCTTGATGGAGAGATTTTTGCCATGGGACTATGAGCAATTATTGAAGGAAAAATACGGATCAAAGCAACAAAATACAACTACTCTTGCCAACAATGTCGTCAAAGAAGTTGTCAAAGAGGTCATAATCAAAGTTGATAACAAGAAAATTGATAGGGGTGATGGTGAGAAGCCGAAAATTAATATCAGTAATGGCGATCAAGTTGCTGAGGTCCAGAATTATTTTCTGTTGGAGGAGGTCGATACCAACAATAGTGCTGAGGAGGAAAAGCGAGTTAGCAACACAAGCGAAGGTAAGTTGGTTTTGAAAGAATTGACTTCAGGAGAACCGATCAACAATTCACCCGACGCACACACTCAGAGAATGGATTCACACCATAATTGTACTCTGAAGGGTACTGATGTTGCTTTTGTGGATTTTCTTAGTGTGGAGCAATTTGATTGGATTCCGAATATCCATCTAGTGAATCTTTTCAACAAGTTGAAGCATGTAGAGAAGAGCTCATCGCAAGTATTCTTTTATATAAATAATTTTTGGAAGAGAAGCAAGAAGTGGAAGGATTCCCCATATTTTGGGTACTATCTTATTCATGCTCAACTTGCCAAATCTTTGAAGACGGCACTAAAATATTTTGAAGGTGATGTAGCGTGGAGTTCATTGTTCAAGTTCATGCTCGAGAAGATTAATTTGAAGTACAAAGTTGATGTGGACAAGATCAGACATATCAAGTTTCTTCAAGCACTAGAAACTCGAGGCAAGTTTTTTTTAAGAGAGAGGGAATGATGTAGGACAAGATATGGAAGTTTCTTTATTTTTATTTGTAATGCTTTAGAATAAGATTTTAACTAGGAATATTTACGTTTAGGTTAGAACTATTATATTTCCATAATCGGTTTGATTTTGATTTCCAATTTTATTAGGATTCTTAGTCTAGCTGAATTAGGATTTGTTTCTTCTTTAATCAGTTTGAGTCCTAGTCGAATTAGGATTTACTTATTATAAATAGGGATGTAACCTTTCAAAACAATTCAATCATCAATAATATTTCTAGAGTTAGATCAAAAAAAAAAAAATTTCTAGAGTTCTCTCTATTTTCCTTGTGCGCAAGGTGTTTATCACTTCTCTTGTGGATTCAAGAGCTCATCTGTTAGAACGATATCTAACCAATTCGTCTACTAGAACGATATCTAGTCCCCATTCGTCTACTAGAACGATATCTAGTCTTCTTCCACTACAACGCTGCGTCATGTAGGTCGGTACCCCTAGCACTGTCCCATATGAACTATCTACAAAAAGCGGAAAACATATGGGTATAGATTTTTGGTACAAAAAATGTTTACTTTTTTTTATTTGGGCCCACTCTGGGTTCCACGCAGATGATCGAAGCAGTTCATATTTTTCAAAATAATGTTTACATGTACCTCGTAAAAAATTAGCTCATTCGGATATCGAATGCTCCATCCATTTATATAATTTTTGGTTCAGAATAAAAAATTGGATAAACCGATGGAGCATTCACCGATATTCAATTGAGTTAATTTTTCACTGAGTACAAGCAAATATTATTTTGAAGAACATGAGCAGCTCCGATCATCTGTATGCGACCTGGAATGATCCAAAACTAACCGATCTCTTTGTCCCCTAAAACAACTTGCATTTCTCTGGCAAAATCAATGGCACATATCGTAACCATTGTCAAGACTCAAGACACCAGCCCACCTCTCCATCAAGTCCTCCATCGCAGATGAATTGGGAAAAGAACAGACTTAGAGGGTTCCTTTTCTTCAAACCCCTGTATTCCCATAAGATTTTATGGGGAATCTCATAAAATCAAGGTGCTAAAATGGAAATCTCATAAAATCAACTAGGGTTTCCATAAAATCTTATGGGAAACAAGGCCTGAAGTGAAGTAATAATAATCAAGAAAATAAAGTGGAGGTATTTCTGTAAAATTGACGTATCAAAACTCATGACAAAACAGTAACCGGGCTAGCTTTTTATATGCAACATGGATCTTGTTTGATAGATCTTAATTAGCTCTATTAAACAAAGTTTTAAAAATTATATAAAATATTATAAATTTTGAGATATAGACAATTTTAAAAGGTATGTATGTTGAATTGGGACGGAGGGAGTATATAGGAAGGATAGCGATATATACATGCGATGATATATACATGCAAGATAGTATATTTGAGATGATGACATTTTGATGAGTGAAAAGGTGGTGGTAAATAAAATAATAAAACACATGTTATAGACTGATCACTTGCATATAATCACATAAAGCGTTCATTTGACATGCAAATTGTACACATTCAAGAAATCTATATTACAATATAGAGCAGTTTTCGTTATAGTCATCATATTACATTTTATTTCTCTCTCTGCCAACTCTCCCTCCTCTCTCTCTCTCTCTCTCTCTCTCTCTCTCAATATCCTTTTTCTCCAACGGCCCACGACACCCAAGATTTCAAACCACATTATCTCTCTTCCATTTTCGAAATTCAAACCACATTATCTCTCCCTCCCAAATTCGAAGGACTATAAGAATAGGCACGAGCACGGGTACGGGCACGCGTACAAGCACGTGCATCAATTGTTTAAGGCGTTCCTTCAGACATGGCTACGAAAACAGACATGCACTAGTATTATAGAAAAGACATGTTTCGGTAAAAAGTTTATAGACATGGGCTCATTAACCGTTTTGCATTTTTTTTTAAACTTTATTAATTAAAACGTGCATTTTCAACTTTATTCCAAAGCTCCGTAAAAACGTGTTCAGGAATCACACTTTCTTAAAAATGTGTTTGAGAAATACGCTTTCTGCGTTTGAGAAACATCTTGTGTTATAGTATTTTTACTAAACCTAGTTCACACAAATCAGATTTAAATTAAAGCTACATTGCCAGAAACAAATAGAACATTTTGAGCAATGTAATTTCTAAAATGCTACATTACACATTCCTATTTAAATTAGGACGACTTTACATTACATAAAATATCCATAACATTTGTATTTGATTCATAACTATTGTATAAAAACTCACATCCTTTGAACATGTGTTCACCATTCACGACATTAACTGTAATGACTGTCAAGTTAGAGAGGGATTTTGTAGATGTTTTTGGATGTAGAGAGAAGATCGATCTCTCTCTAGTCGTTTTTCGCTAGATCATGACGTCTAGTCATAACTAGTACTAAATCACCATTTTTTTAGATTATGTAGTTTTCACTCTCATTTCTCATCTCGCATCTACATTTCATTGTGTTTAGTTTTGGTAGACTTTTCTCTATTGGGCTAGTGAGCTCACCCTAATAATTTCAGGTACCCAGCACGACTCATGACTTGGATTGCGTGGAGTGATTGCATGCATCTTTTGAAAGCTTAAAGAGGAGTTACCTCATCATCTTGAACTTATAAATTTTGAAGACATGATTTTGTAACTTATTCATAGTAAATCTTTTGACTTGGGATTTGTAATAACTATAACACCTATTAATCTCAACTTGGGGTATGGGTACCCGTAGATTATTGTATTTCGTTGACGTTGACTTTAGGTATTGAACTTGGACTTTGACTTGGACCGTGGACTTGTTGACCGTCCAAGTGGAATTATTTAAAGTATTTTGAGGGCGTGACACATTAGTCCATTTGCGTTTTTTTAGAACTTTATTAATTAAAACGCGCATTTTTTTAACTTTATTCCCAGAATATGTGAAAACGTGTTTGCAAAACACGCTTTCCGAAAAACGTGTTTGCAGAACACGCCTTCTTAGTAATTAATGGCATAATTAATTTTCTATTAATGATTAATTGAAAACGGTTTTAACAAACGCGCTTTCAAAAGATGTTATTAGAGCAAATCCAATGCAAGAGTCATATTCAGTTTTATACTCAAAGTATGGAACCAAATGTAAAAATCTGGAACCCAATGCAGTGCCAAATCCGGTTCTAAAATGGCATAAATGGAAAAGTGGTTCCAAATATAGAACCAAGGACTTGCCACCTCACCAAATTCCAACTGCCATTTCACAATCTGAATTGGAGTATATCTGAAATAGGCCGGTAAGTGGCTGGAGTCTACTATTGTCGCCGAAAGATGGCCGAAATCTTGAACCGTACTATACATGTTGAAGTCGCCGGAATCTACTCTCACCATAAACAACTCCGGAATCAACACTAGAATCTTCTACAACGCCGTAATCTAGAAGAGGGGGTTTGATTGACCGAAATCTGGTTTGGATTTTGAGGGTTTCATGGTGAGGGGTTCAACGCGGGACTTTGAATGGACCGTAAGATGGGGTATGATTGATTGGTTTAAGAGAGAGTAAAGGAGAGGGGTTTGATTAGATTGATCAGAGGAGATGACTTTCACCAAATTTTTTGATCACTAGAGATGTGTTTAGGGTGAAATCCCCGGTATGCAGAAAGAGAGGAGAGAGAGAGAACAACTGAAAAAAGGAAAACGTTAATTGGGCTTTAAATTTCCAAGTAAAAAATGAAAAAAAAAGGGGGTAAATTAGGAAAAAGCTCTTTTTAAATGAAAAATTACGTAGATAATTGGAAAAAAAAAGGTACATTGAAAGAAATGAAAAATGAAAAGTAATTGAAAACGATGGTAAAACAATTAGTTGAGAACGGGGATTGAAAATGATGTATATAATTGAATTGGGGTCGAAAAATAGAAAGAAATTGAGGCGGAGGGAAAGTTAATTAAATTCGAAATTGTTTAGTTCTAAAATAAAACCAACCACTGGAGGTTGAGTTTTATTTTGGCACCAAAAATCACTTTGCAACTAGCATTGGATTTACTCTTGGGAAGCACGTTTTCTAAAGGGTTAATAATCTACATGCCCCTTAAACTATTTCATTTTTAGTTAAATCCCCCTCCAACTACCAATTGAATTTACTTGCCCCTTCAACTATGTAAATGTTAGTTAATTAGTCGAATCCCTCACTTTCCATCCATAACTTAACAAAAACCCCAAGTGGTGCTTTTGAAGGGCATTTACGTCTTTCACCTAACTATTCCATTTTTAGCTAAATCCCCCTCCAACTACCAATTGAATTTACTTGCCACTTCAACTATCTAAATGTTAGTTAATTGGTCGATTCCACTCACTTTCCATCCAATTCATGGAAAGTTATGGCAATCATTCTCTCATAAGTTCAAAAGAAAAATAGAAGCTCAATTGTTTTTCTTTTTCTTTCATAATTCTGGTGCAGGAACAACGTAAACTACAACCATGAAAATCTTGCACAGTTGGTAACTAATTGCTAAAGCATTGTTTATGAAAAGTTTAATGAGGCATTTATTCCTTTAGCTATATAGATAAGAGTTGCTCCTTCCTGTGATCAAGAAAGACTCAACAAATCTAACATATGATGATGGCAAAGTACCCATTTTAGTTTCCTGGCTTATGCATAGAACTCTGATAGGTGCTGAAAAGCACCCATTAATCCTTCCAATTTATGCTTTGTTAGTTAGGTTATGTAGTTAACTAATTAGCATTAGTTGGTTTGTGGTGTTTCAGGCCTTGGAAGCTCGAGAACTTGGAAAACGTGTTTTGGAGTGATTTTAAAGCGCCGAGGATGGGAAGATGTGCATAAAAAGGAGCGAAAACTTAAGTTGTAGCATCTGGACTGGACCAACACTTTCCGGGACCGGACCAGCACTTAACATGACGAATCCTACCTTGCAGCACCCTTCGTCCGGACGAGGAAAATTCTTGGTCCGGACGAAGCATACCGGCGGGTTCGTACAGCTCCCAGCTTCTCTGGTCCGGACCCCCATGTCTTGGTCCGGTCAAACGAACACGGAAATCAGCTTTTTGGACGCGTCTTATGTAACTTTTAGGTCTCCTAGTATAAATAGAACATCAGAACATAATGCTAGGGTTCCCCAACTATTGTGAGAGGCTACTTTGAGAGAGAAACTCATTGTTCTTCATGTTCTTTATGCGTTCTTCGAATCAAAGCTTGTCGATCATCACCATGTCCGGCTAAACCCCTTTTCTAGGGGGAGGATGAAGCTCTGCACCAAGTAACCTTGTTTTTCTGCATAGATTATGGTTATTATTTGGATCGGATTATATGTTAAGAACTCGATTTCATATGATCAATGAAATCATGGTTTTATTTTTCCAATCAATTGAGTATTTGTATTCATGTGTTCATATACCGTAAACATATAATTGTTTTCATTGGTGCGATTGGAGTTCTGAGATGGATTATGCTCGTAAGATGGGTCGTGCCGCGATAGTGAGACGGTCCGTGCTATGGGATAGTCCATGCCTTTTAACAATCTCTATATTTTCTTGACGATTATCGTTAGGGTTTGCGAGCCCTAGCGAAAATCCTTTGCGATTCGAATATTAATCATGTCTATGCGGTGCTTGGTTATGCGGTAGGAGTGGATTCTAAACCCTAGATCTTCTTCCTAAATAGTTTCACATCTTTAATTATTGCGCTCTTTAGTTCAATTATTTCACAAACAATCAAACCACTTTTTACCGAATTAAATTGGAAATTCATTGGAATTAACGCAACTCAGCTAATTTGTCTCCGCGGATCGACACTCGGACTTAGCCACTATTCTTCTGAGTAGTAGTTAATTCTAAGTAATTATAAATATATTTTTGACTCGGCACGACACGGTCAAATTTTGGCGCCGTTGCCGGG
Organism: Vaccinium myrtillus; assembly: GCA_016920895.1. Taxonomy (NCBI): domain Eukaryota; kingdom Viridiplantae; phylum Streptophyta; class Magnoliopsida; order Ericales; family Ericaceae; genus Vaccinium; species Vaccinium myrtillus. The sequence continues at coordinate 26,708,063 of CM029273.1, read as the reverse complement.
GACAATTTGCACGGTTGCTTAGTTTCGATTAATTTTTATTTTAATTCTTAGTTTAGGGCTTTTTAATTTTTGTTTGCTAAGTGATACTCAGGGCACAAGTGGCGAAACGTTCAGTTGAGCAGGATCGACCAGTGAAAAGCGGTGCCTTGATATAAAAGCGATATCGTTGCTCACTGTAAGTCTTGTTTCCCTTCTATTTGCTTGTCTCTGTGTATGTTTGGTCGTCGGTCTCAGAAACCCGACCTTATTCCTCTCAATCAGGATATCGGAAAGAGACGTAGGGTTAAGAGTGAGACTGATTTACTTTCAATGGGGGATGTTGAGAATGGCGCTAATCCGCCAGGTGGTGGTGCTAATCCGCCAGGTGGCGGTGCCGCGCCCCTTGCCCCACTTCACACACACTTTTTGCCATCATCCTATGCCGCACCATCATACATCCAGTTGCCACCGTTCACGGCATCCCACTATGAGATTAAAACTAGCATATTGCATGCGTTGCCCAACTTCCACGGGCTCACTAAAGAGGATCCCTATCAACATATTGACGAGTTCATAACCATAAGCTCCACACTTAAAATTCATAATTTTCCTAATGAGGTGCTTAGGTTAATCTTGTTCCAATTTTCACTAAAAGAGAGTGCCAAACATTGGCTCAGTACTTTACCTGCGAACTCGATCACTTGCTGGGATCAACTTAAGGATGCGTTCGTTAAAAAATACTTCTCCATAGGCAAAACAGTTCATTATCGGAAACTGATTACTTCGTTCCGACAAAATGACAATGAGCCTCTTCACGAGGCTTGGGAGAGGTATGGTAACCTCATTAGGAAGTGCCCGCACCACGACATTCCACAGTGGCAGTTGGTGCAATGTTTTTACGATGGGTTGAATTCTCATTATAGGATGATGGTTGATGCCTCATGTGGAGGCTCATTAATGAACAAGAATGAGCAGTCGGCATGGGAACTCTTTGAGACAATGAGTGATACCTCCCAGCACCATGCCACTTACCAGCATAGTGATAAGGCAACCAACGCGGCCAGTTCTTCAAAGCCACGGGGTTTGTATGAGGTTAGCCCCTCTGACCACCTCGCGCTTAAGGTTGACTCTCTCGCTGAGAAACTTGACCAATTTTTTAGTTTAGGCTCGACTTCCACTCCGCCTCCTCCTACTTTTCAGGAGGCTTGTTCTCTATGTGCTAGTCCAACCCATTATGTTATAGAGTGTCCTGCGAGAGACCAGTTTCCAGGTTTTGCGGAAGAGCAAGTTCACGCTGCTCAGGGGTACTCTAATGTTCAGAGTTATCCTAAACCGGGTGATCCCTCTTTTAACACTTACCACCCGGGGATTAGGAATCATCCTAACTTGTCGTGGCGACAGCCACAAGACAATGCCCCTGCCCCACAGTCTAGGCCATGGTCCACACCATATAATCCTGCGGCTTATCGTTATGCGAACCATCAGCAGCCACCCCCTCATCAAGCGCCAGCCCAGTCCTCGAGGGACCCTTCCTTCGAGGATAAGTTTCTTAAGGCATTTGAGATGATGACTGCGACCCAACAGCAGGTAACTGCGACCCAACAACAGGTGAATTCTCATACACAATCCATTGCACGAATGGAGGCGCAATTGGGCCAATTGGCCAACACGATGAACCGCAGAGAGGAGGGTAGTGATCGTGTCGTTTCCGTATCAAAAATAATTTATAAAACTGAACAATTACTACTACTCTAACGAATAGTGGTAAATATTCCGAGTATCGCTCCACAGGGATTATAAGGCTAAGTTACAGAAGTTCCAATTAATTTTTAATTCAATTTGACAAAAAGGGAGTTTGATTTGGTTTCCTAAAATTATAAAAGCTCAAGTAAAACAAAGGAATTAAAAAGTAGAGAAAATTTATGGAAGAAAAGTCTAGGGTTTCGAATCCACTCGTCCCCTTGTAACTTAAATATGTTTCAATTACAGGCCTACTATTTGAATCAACCCGGATACCGCAGGATTGCAAGCCCTAGCGATATCTCCTAATGATAATTTATGAATCACCAACCGGCATGGACTATCTCCGCCTAGCACGAATCGTCTTACTAGTACGAACCGTCTCAATTCGGCACGGGTCGTCTCATCGGCACGACGCGTCTTACGTAGTATAATCCATCCAACTAGTTATCACAAAACAGTTACGAACCGTTGTATGAACGTGTATAAAACCTAGGAAATCATGCACAAGATTTGATGGGAAGAATAAATAATATAATTAAATCCTTAAAAATCATACAACCATGATTCGAATAATAACACCATAAATCAAAACATAAATAATGTTACTTAGGGTACGAGCTTCATCTACGCCCTAGAAAAGGGTTTAGCCGGCCATGAGTAGGCGCGAAGCAAAATTCCACGTTGATCGAAAACCCTCGCCAAAGAGCTGCTGCCCAATTCCGAAACTAAATCCCCCGCTCAAGGCCGCTGCCTTTGCTTTTTATCATCATCTATGCCGACCCCATAGGTTGTTTTTCCAAGTCTGTTCGTGTAGTGGAGCCCTAAGCCAACCTTCTGTGTTTGTTGTAATTAGGCTGCCGATTATGGCATTAGGAAGCCCATTGTCTTCTTTGGTCCAACTGATCAAAATAAACTCATGAATAATTGATTTGGCCCACCAATGCATGTACATATTGTGGTGTCTTCCACAGTTTGCTATAATCCACGTGGGCAGTTAGTTATAAGGCCCAATGCTAGCATGGTTCATTACTTGATTTTATTCGACCACGGGGATCACTTCGACACCGAGTAAAATTGGTCTTTGCTCTTTTTTATCCAAACCTCCAAATACCTACAAAAACACGCAAACAAAGTATTATACTCCAACTAACAAAATAAATAAACTTAGCAAGGGTAAATTAGGGGCGCTCATGTGTACATTTTGCGCGCCTATCAGGTAGGTTGCCTAGTCAGCCAGTTCAGAACCCGAGAGGTCAAAACCAGTGTGAGGGTAATCAATGGACTGGTAACTTCCAACAGGCAAATGCTCTGATATCCCTTCGTAATAAGCGAGAGGTCGAAAACCGACCAGAGAAGCCCAAAAGCAAGGAGCACCAAGCTCCCTCCTCCCCATCTGATTCTGGGGAGGAGAGTTCACATAGAAAGGAGGCAACCCCTCCAATCATTACTTCACCACTCACCGCCACACCCACGGGCTCCAAGGCACCACCCTACGTGCCTAAAGCCCCATTCCCCGCTGCCTTAAATGGGCCATCTCCCTACACCAAAAAGGGATCATCTATGGAGGACACTCTTGAGGTATTCAAACGCGTGGATATCAATATACCCCTCCTAGATGCCATTAAGCAAATCCCGAATTATGCCAAGTTCCTAAAGGACCTCTGCACTCACAAAAGGAAATCTCGGACAAATGTGTCCAAAAAGGTCCTTCTCACCGAGCAAGTGAGCTCTGTTTTCCAGTCTGTCACTCCCCCTAAGTTACAAGATCCTGGCACACCTACCATTCCCATTGTCATTGGTAGCCATTGTATCGAGCGCGCACTTTTAGACTTAGGGGCTAGTGTCAATTTGATCCCTTACTCGGTGTATGAGCAGTTGGGACTTGGAGAGTTGAAACCCACGACGATAACCTTGCAATTAGCTGACCGATCCATAAAGGTACCGCGTGGTGTAGTTGAGGACGTTCTTGTCAAGGTCAATGATTTCTACTTTCCTGCTGATTTTATAGTCCTTGACACAGAACCGGCGAGCACCCTTAGGAGGCAAACTCCCGTCATACTTGGCCATCCGTTCTTGGCAACGGCCAATGCTAATATACATGTGAGGAGTGGAGAGATGGAGGTCACGTTTGGTAATATGACTCTTAAGCTCAATGTCTATAATACTACGAAACAACCTCAAGTGGAGGAAAACTGCTTTGCAGTCGATGTTATCGAAGACCTTGCGGAGAGAGCATTGCCTTACAGTGTGACTGACGACCCGTTGGCCGCATGTTTGGCACATTTTGGTTTTGAGGATTTTGACATTGACAAGTCCATAGAAGAGGTTCACACTTTACTTGAATCCACACCCCTCATGGATATCTCTTCTCGAGAGTCCAAAATTGAGCCTGTTCCCACTTTTCTGGGTGTCCCCGACACTTCTATGGAGTCTTTAGTAGAGCTTGACTTGCAGCCTTTACCACTAGAATCGTGGACTCCATGCACCGAATTAGTAGAGGCTACCACGCTAGACGATGGACATGTAAAGTGTACTCGAAATTCTGGGGTAGATGGTTCTTGTGTAGATATTCACGGTGCAAATGGAGGGATGAAGGGTGATGAGATGTGGTGCCCGGTCTTAACTTGTGGGGTGAGTGGTGGGACCTCACTCCTTAAGCACATTTTTCCTTTGCATAAAGATTTTAATCCTATGGTGACTAGAGGAACAATTCTGAGTCAATTATTTGATCAACTATTTTTCATTCTTGGAATTGAGTCAAATGATATCTCTTGGGATGATCCATATCTTGTAAATTTTAAAAGGAGGATTAAATCTACTATTTGAGCAACAAGTGTGAGGTTAATCAGGACAAGACTAGGAGACTATAAATCCTTGGAGTTTGAGATAACTCCAGTGTTAGTCGTGCTCGAACGGCTATTAATGGTCCGGTATAGCCACCTACTTTCTAGCCTTAAATATGTGTATCTGGGTTTCTAACAATCTTATTGCAGTGCCTCGGATAGTCATTAAAGACGATTGACTCTGATTTCTTTAAGGAAAAACCTTGAGTAATTTAACCTGTTGAGTCATGACTTACCCGGGATTGTTATGATGACCTTCTCTACACATTTAAGTGAGAAATTAGGGAGAAAAGTAGTACCCGTGTTTTTTCGCGTGAAGAAAGTGGATGGAATTTACTTATTTTGGAGTCATTTTATTTTTAGTTTTGGTGTTTTAGAATTAGTGGTTTTGCTTGTTCGTGTTTAGATTGTTGTTATTCTTTCTTTTGTAGTTTGTGGGGGCTAACATTTGCAGGTCCTTGTGCTCACGTTGGGGGGTCATGCCCCATGATCTTTAGCATGTTTAGTTCTCCTTTCCGAGGTGATCTCTTTCTTTATCTCTCCGTCATTTGTCCTAATCTTTTAGTGTTTCTGCATTCAATGAGGACATTGAATGATTTAAGTTGGGGGGAGGGAACACTTTGTAGTTGTGCATATTTAGAGTCTTGAAAAAATAAAAAAAATTGAAAAGTTCAAAAAAAAATTAAAAAGTTGGCTCCTTTGGCATGGAATTTTGGGGCTTGCTGTGCTTACTTGTTGATTGACCGAGTTAAGGTGTGCTGCTATTGCATGGGCATGCCTTGTGCTACCCTAGTTCTGTTTGCTAGTTTGTTTCAAGGGAGGCATCATGGCACTTAAGCATGGCACCATTGCACATCACGTTTGTTGGGTTTTGATCACTTGTGAACTTTGATTTGCTTGTTCTCAAAGGCTATGATTAGTGGAGACTTATACCTTGGTGAGCTTTCTTGCCTTAGCTTTCTTTTGGAGAGGTGTCGAAATAACTCTTTGTTTGTCTCGAAAAGAACTAAATTTGTTGTCAATCTCATTATCTTTTGCAAAGTATTGGAATTGCATATATCTCTCGGGTTTGGTTTGTTACTTGGATGTTACACCCCTAGGAGATGATCATGGGCATTTTCTTGAATTTGAACCGGTTCGTCTCTCTTGTTTACATTATCCCTTGCGAGCCATTTTGAGCTTTAAACACTTAGCCTTTTCTTTGCTAAACTCCACCTTCCATATTGTGTTTTGAGAAAGGCAAGAGTGTAGAGGTATAATTTCGGGAGAAAAGTAAATTTCCGCTTGTTGTGTGGTGTCCCCAAATTGAAGCGAAAGAAGTATTAAAAACAAAAAAACAAAAAAAAAAAAATTGGTAAAGACTGCCGTATGTTGAAAAGAGGGGACACCAATATGTAGAAAGAGGATTGGTGAGATGGTGGTGGAATGTTAGCCATGAGGTGGAGTTGGAATGATGTTGAAAGGGGCACACAGTGCATATTTGCCCTAAAATGAGTGTCATGTTATACTTGCTTACTCTTGGACACATGATTGTTTCACCTTAGCCTTGCGAATTTATCCATTGCCTAATGTTATAACCCTGATTAAGACCTATTTGATCCTAGGGGTGTTGGGGTGTGGATTGATGGATTGAGATGATTCCAATACTTGATGTTTGTTCATGAGATTGTGTGTCCACCATATAAAGCGTTTCTTTTGTGTCATAGTGTGCGGAGTATCTTGCTTCATATTTACACAACCTCCAAACCGCACAATTGAGAGTTTATAATGCACCTTGTTTCGAACGATTTCACTTGTTGAGTGCATGACACGGTGAGAATTGAAGTCGGGGCTCGGTCCGGAGAGAATGATCATTCTTTGTTCACTTGTGATCAAGGCCCATATTCACTCACGCTACACTTAAGTGTCATGATTTCTCTCTTTTGACTTAATAGCATTCGGAACTATATTGGCATGTTATGTCTTGGTGGTAGTGGTGCATTCTTAGCTTGAGACATTGACGAGTTGCATGACAGGTTTCGGGTTCCATGTTGAGAGACTCCTTGTGTTTTGTGGGTGATCACTGCTGAAAACCCTCACGAGACTTCACTCGTCCTACCGGGGCCGCCCGGGGGTTTAAAAGAACTATCTCTGCATTAATTTAGTAGTTTAATCTTTCTTTTGCTAGGGACTAGCAAAGGGTAAGTTGGGGGGCGTGATAGGTGCTGAAAAGCACCCATTAATCCTTCCAATTTATGCTTTGTTAGTTAGGTTATGTAGTTAACTAATTAGCATTAGTTGGTTTGTGGTGTTTCAGGCCTTGGAAGCTCGAGAACTTGAAAAACGTGTTTTGGAGTGATTTTAAAGCACCGAGGATGGGAAGATGTGCATAAAAAGGAGCGAAAACTCAAGTTGTAGCATCTCTGGACTGGACCAACACTTTCCGGGACCGGACCAGCACTTAACATGACGAATCCTACCTTGCAGCACCCTTCGTCCGGACGAGGAAAATTCTTGGTCCGGACGAAGCATACCGGCGGGTTCGTACAGCTCCCAGCTTCTCTGGTCAGGACCCCCATGTCTTGGTCCGGTCAAACGAACACGGAAATCAGCTTTTTGGACGCGTTTTATGTAACTTTTAGGTCTCCTAGTATAAATAGAACATCAGAACATAATGCTAGGGTTCCCCAACTATTGTGAGAGGCTACTTTGAGAGAGAAACTCATTGTTCTTCATGTTCTTTATGCGTTCTTCGAATCAAAGCTTGTCGATCATCACCATGTCCGACTAAACCCCTTTTCTAGGGGGAGGATGAAGCTCTACACCAAGTAACCTTGTTTTTCTGCATAGATTATGGTTATTATTTGGATCGGATTATATGTTAAGAACTCGATTTCATATGATCAATGAAATCATGGTTTTATTTTTCCAATCAATTGAGTATTTGTATTCATGTGTTCAAATACCGTAAACATATAATTGTTTTCATTGGTGCGATTGGAGTTCTGAGATGGATTATGCTCGTAAGACGGATCGTGCCGCGATAGTGAGACGGTCCGTGCTATGGGATAGTCCATGCCTTTTAACAATCTCTATATTTTCTTGACGATTATCGTTAAGGTTTGCGAGCCCTAGCAAAAATCCTTTGCGATTCGAATATTAATCATGTCTATGCGGTGCTTGGTTATGCGGTATGAGTGGATTCTAAACCCTAGATCTTCTTCCTAAATAGTTTCACATCTTTAATTATTGCGCTCTTTAGTTCAATTATTTCACAAACAATCAAACCACTTTTTACCGAATTAAATTGAAATTCATTGGAATTAACGCATTCTTAGTAGGCTAATTTGTCTCGCGGATCGACAATCGGACTTAGCCACTATTCTTGTATCGAGTAGTAGTTAATTCTAAGTAATTATAAATATATTTTTGACTTGATAGAAATGGTTAGTGTGATTACAAAATGTCAAACTCCTAAATTTGTGAAATAAGAATAGAATCCGGGTGGGATTAGGTTTTCTTATTTACACAAGGTTTTAGTAGCCATTTATTTCTCCTAAAGTCCCTACTCTAGCCCTATAAATATATCGTTATGTTCTCTAGGTCTATAAACAGTCATTGTAAAATTGGAATAGAATTTGGATGAGAGAGAACAAAGAGATCATGTAGAAGTCCACACTTGGCTACATGATCGAGATATAAGGGAATATCGAGATATAAGGGAAGATCGAGCAAAGCTTGTTGCATCTTTGTAATTAGATGTCAAGTTCTAAAAATAAACAAGTCAACCGCCCTATCCCCCAACGTTAGTGTCTACGGATGAGAGGTAAACCTAATTCCGCCTTGTAGGGTTTGTGTTTATTTTTGTTGTTTAATCTGACGCGTAATTAATAGAATCATGTTTGGGTTCGGGATTCATTTCCCAACAATGGTATGAGCTAGGTCTTGTAATCATGCGTATGGATTAAACAAAAGCCATGTTGTCCGTAGAACATAGATATAGAAGATCTGTGCTAACCGTTGTTTTGTAATTAGTTCTAGTTTGTTCTAACGTTCTGGCTTTGAGAATCGATTATCCCACTATTATGGTCACGCATGTTTTTGATTGTGTGATTGGATCCCACGCTTTGTAATTGTTTTATGCGTGGTTACTATTACTGTTTTTTTATTACAAATTTAGTTTTGTAATCTGTAATAGTAGTATGTGGGAGGCATAAGTTTTTGATGTAATCTTTGTTTCTTCAGTTGTATCGTTTTAGATATATAGATCTGTTGTAAGATTACTGTTGTAAGATTCTGTAATGGGGCATACGATACGGAGAAAACAATCTTTTTTGACAAGAAGATAAGTTTTGTCAAGAAAAAAGAATGTTTGGCTCGCAGCAGAATTTTTTCAGATTTTTAGGGTCAGATTGCAAGGTTGTTTTGACCCAGTAAACATCGAAATTGGAAATTATGTTCTTCACAGAAGTTGTAGATAATTGAATTTCGAATCCAACCCAATTGGAATCAGTTCAATCGAAGTTCGGATGAGGGAGAAAAGTCCAAAATACTGAAGGCTGTGCAGTTTACTCGGGAAAAATTTCAGATCCGTTTTTTCTTGCCTAAGTATGGTTGGATTTTGGTTTCTTTGATTGATTCAAAGTATCTAAGTCTTCAACATATGTATTGCTCAAGGATTTCAAGTTTGGAAAGGATTCCTTACTGCTTGAAGGATTTCAAGACTCGAAGGATTCCTGACAAGGATTGCATCTTTGACCATAATAGTTGGATTACATATTATTTATGTTTCCTTTTTATGAATATTTGTATATTCATCTTGTTTGCATGTGTGATAGTTTACCATTTTTGTACAACATGGTAATATTTGGCTTTTGACCTAGATCACGGTTTTTGCAAACATGTTAATTTTGATAACCCTCACAAATTTTTTTAAATTACTAAGTGGGAGAGGGAGTTTATTTTGTATAAATCCCATGGTCTCCATTACTAGTATGTAGATGACATAATTTAGTTTTGTGTGTTGGTTTTAGTACCTTCCTCCCCATCGGACGAAATTAATTATGGCATCATCAGTACTTATTTCCTTAGAGGATAACTCCAAGATAATTGTTGTATGGATTGCCCTCCATCTGGGGTAGTTCATTACGGAACAATGGATTTTGAGGTTAGGTAATGGTATACACTTAGCTATAAATAACAAGTATCCTCTCCATCTGAGTCACTGCTTTTATTTATAGGACCAAAGCAAATTAGCTATTTAATTTTATTGGGCATGGTTTAGTGCCTTGATAGTAAAATTAAAAGGTTGTGCCTATCTACACGAATGATGAAAAGTAGTGGACCTACCCATCGAGGCATACTCTTCACGGTGTGTAGGGTTGCTAATGTTTTTCTTTTAATAGACTGGTTGAGGGAACCAATTTAATAGAAATACAAAAAGTTTTGCCCTTCATAATTGTTGTTATGTGATTCTCAGATTCAAAAAATGGTCTCTTTCAATCCACTTGATGACATTGTCAAACAAATTCACTAGTCTTAATTATATTGACTAGAAAAGGATCTGGATATTGTGTCGGCTGCTTAGGGGACCAAATTTGTGTTCTCTGAGGTGTGCTCTATCAAACCCACTGAAATTACAACAGAACCTGAAATCCGGTATATGAGGATTGGGTTACAACTGATGAGATGGCGCGGTGTTACATTTTTTTCTATGTCGAATGTATTGCAACATCAGCATCAGTTTTTTGGAAACTGCCTATGACATGATGTATAACCTAAAATAAAGGTTTGGAGTGCGGCTAGGCAAGTTGTAATGTGGGATTTGGGAAATTAACCATTGGTGAATGAACCCTAGTAAAGGGATTATGTTATGAAGATAATAGGTCTTCTGAATGAACTAGAAATCCCAGGAGCTAAAATCAATGAGGAAACCCAGGTTGATATTGTGCTCAAGTTACTTACTAAGCCTTTTCAGCAGTTCCGCCTGAATTACAATGTGAACAAAATGCATTATTATTTGACGAAACTGCTGAAAGAGAGTTCAATTAGCCAAGGGCCTTTTGGTTAATAAATAGACAACTGTGAGTGTAGTTGAAGATGTTTCTACTTCTTAGCCGGAAGGCAACAAGAAGCAGGAAAAGGTTCAACAACAAGCCACGATTTTTTCCGACAGTTTATGAGCTTGGAGGTAGAGTGAAAAAGCCTAACAACAAGTGTTTCCACTATAAGCAGAAAGGACACTCGAAGAAGGTTATCCGAATTATCTCAATAAATTGAATAATCAAGGAATTTTTTTTTCACTAGTAGATGTATCATGTTTAGCGGTGTAATCTACCAGTACCTGGTGTTTAGATACGGGTGCCACTAATCATGTTTGCAATTCATTGCAAAGGTTCCAGGAAACCAGGAGACTTAGTGATGAAGAGATTTATCTACATATGGGAAGTGCTACAAAAGTAGCAGCAGTTGTAGTAGGCGTTTAATTTCAAGAGATTGTCTTTATGATCATTGAATTAGGAGAACTTAGTTTCGGTTTCTAATTTGGTTGTAAATGGATATTTGGTTTATTTTTAATAACTTTGTGGTTATTAAGTTAAATAAACATTTTATCTGTTATGGTTCATTAGATGACAATCTCTACGTTATTAATGATATCGTTCCTACAATGCAACTAAATGAATTAAATAACACTAATAGATTGCCATATAAGAGAAATGAGCCTTATAAGTTGAACCAAACGTATCTTTGGCACTTACGCCTAGGTCATATTAATCTAAATAGAATTTCTAGACTGGTTAGAAATGGATCTTTGGGTTCATTAGAAGTGGAGGCACTTCCGGTCTGTGAATCCTGTTTGGAAGGTAAAATGACCAAGATGCCCTTTTTCAGGAAAAGGGAGAGCCAATGAAACGTTGAAATTAGTTCACTTTGATCTGTGTGTACCTATGAACATCCGGGGTAGAGGTGGTATTGAGTACTTCAATACTTTTATTGATGATTACTCAAGACATGGTTACATTTATTTGATACACCGTAAGTCCGAATGCTTTGAGAAATTCAAGGAGCATAGACCGAAAACGGGAAAGCGTCTGGATAAATGTATCAAGACACTGCGATCTCATCGTGGTGGCGAATACCTCTTGGAAGTATTTAGGAACTAGTGGCAGCAGAAGGGATTACATCCCAGTTGTCTGTGCTAGGTATGCCACAACCTAATGGTGTAGCAGAAAGAAGGAAAGGACTCTTATGGATATGGTGAGATCAGTGATGACTTTTTCAAATTTACTAAATTCGTTTTGGGGACATGCACTAGAAACAATAGCGTACATTCTTAACATGGTACCATTTAAGCTAGTACCAACTGCACCCACAGAACTATGGACTGGGAGAAAAACTAGTCTATGGCATGTTCAGAATTGGGGTAGTCCAGCACATGTGCTGACAGGGAAAGCAGATAAATTAGAATCAAGGACAAATGTTTGTTTGTTTTGGTGGGGTACCCTAGAGGAACAAAAGTTGCTCTATTTTATAGTCCTAAGGATCATAAGGTCATTGTTAGCACCAATGCTTGATACTTAGAGGAAGGCTATGTCATAGATCACAAGCCCAGTAGTAAGATTGTTCTAGAAGAATTGAGAGAAAATAGACCGGCACAGACTTCTTCAATACCTATGGTACAAGAGGTTACATCACATGAAATTGTTGTTAACACACCAGTACATTGTCGTAGTGGGAGGGTTATTGTTTTACCCAATCGGTATACGTTGTTGGGAGAGTCTTATGATATGATCCCTGAAGAACAATAGGCCAAACCCTGAAACTACAAAGAGGCACTACAAGATAAAGATGCAGAACTTTGGCAAAAGATCAAGAGCACATGTTGTGCAGTCTTAAGAAGTCTATTTGTGGACTTAAGCAGGCATCTAGGTCTTGGAACATATGTTTTGATCAAGTAATCAAATCTTTTGGTTTTGATCAATGTCTGAATAAGTCGTGTGTGTACAAGAAGCGCAATGGAAATGTGGTGGTGTTTGTATTACTATATGTGGATGATATCTTGTTCATCGAAAATGATGTCGGAGTGTTATCTTTGGTATAGTTGTGGTTATCCAGCCAGTTCAATATGAAGGATTTAGCAGTAGCCGGTCACATCCTTGGGATTAAATTTTTGCGAGATCAAGCAAAAGATGTTGGGCTTCTCAAGCTTCCTATATCGATGCGATCCTTGCCCGTTTTAGCATGCGGGATTCCAAGAAAGGATTGCTTCCTTTCAGACACAGAGTCAATCTATCCAAGGATTAGTGTCTTAAGACATATGAGGAGATGGATAAAATGAAGGGAGTTCCTAATGCTTCAGCAATAGGAAGCCTCGTGTATGCTATGCTGTGAACTAGACTTGATATTTGCTTTGCTGTCGGCATGGTTAGCAGATTTCAGTCTAACCCTGGACAAGAAGATTGGACTGATATAAAATATATACTCAAGTATCTAAAAAGAACTAAGGATTATACGTTGGTGTACCAGTCAGACAGCCTAGTGCCTTGTGGGTACGCAGATTAAGACTTTATGTTATATAAGAGTTCCAGATAGTCAACATCGAGATATGTGTTTTCCCTAGGAGGTAGAGCCATGAGTTGGTGGAGTATATAGTGATCATGTATTGTAGATTCCACCAAGGAGGCTGAGTATGTGGCACTTTTTGAAATAGCCAAGAAGCCGTTTGGCTCAAGAACTTCTTGATGGATCTAGAAGTGGTACTTTCGATACAGTCAACAATTTCAATTTATTGTGACAATAGTAGTGCAGTTGCTAACTCGAATGAGCCAAAGATTCATAAGAAGGGAAAACACATCGAGTGTAAGTATCACCTGATTCGAGCGATCGTATAGAAATGTGATGTAGCTGTGACCAAGATTGCATCGGCAAACAAACTAGCAGATCCTTTTACGAATGGCTTACATGCCAAGATTTTGATAGTCACGTAAAGGGAATGGAAGTGAGATGCGTGGCAGCATGGTTTTGAGTCTAAGTGGGAGATTATTAGAAACTTATACTAAAAGTCATGCTTTTATGTAATGGATTAATATTTAATTAGTTAATTATTAATCAGTTTTATCCCTTTTTTTATGAGAATCTATTATGGGCAATGTTTGCATGATATAATTGTATGTTGTGCATGTGTCTTTTATTCTACATAGTAGATGATCCAGTTTGTAGAGTACGGCTTACACACAGAAGATTGGATCATCGGTTCTTGTGGAATATAAGTTTTGGTTCACAATCTTAGATGGAATTTGACACACCATCAGTAGGATTGTAGTACAATGTTTTAGTAGGTTTGTCTTGACTACAGGGAACGGTTCTAGTTCCGACTCATTGTGCTAGTTTTGTGTGTATTGAACATGACCGCTTTAAGGTAATTGTCTTAGTACTGACATTTTAAGACAATTAGAACCTTATAGTTATTAAGAATACTTATGCTCTTAATCCGGATATAATTATTACATATATACATTTAATGTTGTTGACTTTGATTCATTATAAAGTGAGATCTTTTTTATGGTCAATAGTCTTGGTGAGTTCGGTCACAACATTATATGCATGAAATATATGGATATTAATTATTGATAGAATCCATGTCTCGTTAGAGATTGATGATACCCCCTTGAGTAAACTTATAAGTTTCGGTTATGTCAAACCCTGCAGGTGGATATTTGTATCCGACATATCGAATGAGTTAAGTGGTTAGTCTCAAGGTGTTTTATAAGATGTTGATTAGTGGGAGATTGTTAGTAATCGACATTTAATCAACGGGTATCTGTAATCTTAACGTGGGGAGATTAATAAGTATTTAATAACGTGGAGCTCGAAATATAATCGAGATAAAGATGGGAGTGCAATTATAATTCTTTAGTGGTGTGAATTATAATTTGTGAAATAAGAATAGAATCCAAGTGGGATTAGGTTTTCTTATTTATACAAGGAGCCCAGATTTATTTTGTAAGGACCCGTAGTTTTATATATTTTTCCCGGAATAATGTTGGGTAAATGTGAGAAATTGAATTTTTGACTAAGAAGGGTCAATGTGATAGTGATAGAATGCATTTGGATGTGTTTAGAATACATTTGGAAGTTTAGGGGTGTAAGTGTAAAATGGTGGGAGTATATAACACATTTGTTCTTGCATTTTTCAAAAAAACAGCCCCCTCTCTCTTGAATCTGCTGACAGCCCCTCTCTCACTCCTCTCCTCCATTTTTCTTGCTTCCAAGCTCCAAAAATCCACAAAACCTCAAGTCCCCTTCAAGAACCCCACCTAAAATCACCTCCTCTACGCGTATTGAAGCTTGGATTGCACTTGTTTCGCACCAAGAACCCACATTTCGGGTTGTAGCTCATTGGAGGCTAGGGTTTTCATTTACCCACTCATTTCAAGCTCAAATCTTGAGGTAGGAAGACAAATTCTACTCCCTCTAGTTGTATTTAGGTGATGTATAAGCATATAACTTGTTCTTGCTACTCAAATCCCTTGAATTCATGTTTTGCTCTCATTGTGGGTTTGTTTGACTTAAATTTTGTGATCTATGGATTGGCTAAGTGTTTGATCTTATTGTTGATTGAATTACCCTCCCATGATGTCCATTTGTTGCCCTACATATCAATTTTTTTGGCCTAAGACTTCACATTTGCATTTGGGTTGAAATTCCACACCAATAGGGTGAAAATCTGATTGCTGCCCCTGTTTTAGAGCTGCTGCCCCTGTTTTCCAGAGCCTATCCCCTGTTTTTGGGGTGGTTTTCGGCCACCCTTTGATGCCCGTTTGGTCCCCGATCGTCCATTTCATCGTGTTTTTTACCCATACCACCATTTTGAACACCGAATCCACTTCGAATTCATAAAATTAACCCTTGGACACGTGAATTAACAAATTACATGGTTTATGTATCGGACACGCGTCGGTTTGACACATTTTTGGCGAAAATGGTGAACTTTTGAAAAAAATGGGACTTTTGGGAACTTTTGAAAGACAATGGTTTTGAATTGACATTATTGGACAAAATGAACTCTAGGGATCACCCGTTTGGTGTCCCTAGCCATGGGTGCACGGAGCCCGCAAAATCCGGCAGGGGTGCACGGAGCCCACGAAATCCGGCAGGAGTGCACGGAGCCCATGAAATCCGGCAGAGGGATACTTCCCTATTAAAATTGATGAATGTTTTCTTATGAAATGTCGGTTATGATGTATTTGAATTAATTTGGCGTAGTTGGCGAAAATTGGCTTTCGATATGCAAAAATGAGGATTTTGGTAACTAGTTGGACTTTGGTTGGATACTTGAAATCGTTTTGGGACACTTGGACACGTTTTGGACACTTGGATACACTTTGGTTTCTTCGTGGTCGAATTATAGCCTTTCGTTCATTTTTAACCTTGTACATTGGTCGTGTCCATCCCCATACTCATTCATTATGCATGTATCATGTTTATACACCTAGTGTTAGTAGAATAGTTTTTCTACTGGACTAGTGAGCTCAACCTATCAATTTTCAGGTACACGGCATGGAGCATGAAGTTGGGTGTTTGTCGAGTGATACATACATGGAGCTTTAACATGCATGAAGTTATTTTCTCATCTTTGTGTTATATTTTTGGAAAGATGATTTTGTAACTTCTATAGTTTATCCTTTTGACAATTTGGCAATGTAATAACTCTTAAACTCCATATTTATGCTTTGGGATTTGGCTCTAGTTGGTTAGAACTTATTGACTATTTTGGTGAGAATGTAATATTTGACTTTGACTATTCGAAAGGGAAATTGTGAGACTTTGAACATGTTCCACGTTGATTTTATTTATATTTGGATTGTTAAATTTGAGGGCGTGACATATTTCTCCTCAGGTCCCTGCTCTAGCCCTATAAATATATCGCTATGTTCTTTAGGTCATAGAACAGTCATTCAGAAAATTAGAATAGAGGCTGAATGAGAGAGAACAAAGAGATCATGTAGAAGTCCACATTTGGCTACATGATCGAGATATAAGGGAATATGACAGAAGATCATGAGGTATTGTCGAGCAAAGCTTGTTGCATACAGTAATTAGGTCTGTCAAGTTCTAAAACAAACAAGTCAACCAGCGTTCGTGTTTACGGATGAGGCCGTAAACCCTAATTCCGCCTTGTAGGGTTTGTGTTTATTTTTATTGTTTAATCTGTACGCATAATTACTGGGTTCTGGGATTCGTTTCCCAACAGATGATCGTACCTATATTGGTTTCTTAGATAAGTGTCATTCTTGAGACCATGAGGAAAATCCGCACGATACTCTTGCTATTGTTTCTTGATGAACTTAGGACTTAGTTGCATGAAGAAGATATCTCACTGTGTTAAGCTTAGAATGAAGATAAAAAATAAAACATAAAAAAAGGCAGACAATTATAGGTATGGTAGAATTCTTGAGTCAAGAGAAAGAAAAGTAAATAAAATCAAATATTTTCACTCAAATTGTCTGTAAAACCAAAAAAAAAAAAAGGAGATTTAAATTTCTTTGATGTTGGAAAGGTAAATAGTTCAGTTTCATTTTTTAAAATGGAGCATGCTTACCAAAGATTCGTAGTGTCTAATTGTGGGTGGAGCCCTATATTGATTCTCCATCATCTTGCATAAACCTTGATTAAGCTGCAATGAGGACAACTGACAAGAGGTAGTTATCGTGATAAGATTGCATATCCAAGTTCTACGGTCACTTTATCTGGTAAAAAAGAGCAAACCAAGAAGGAAAAGTCAGTTACCCACAAAAGTAAATTGGTAGTTGAGGTTGCCCGTGGAAATCATGAAGGCTTACACGTGTATATATGGTTGGTGGTTCCAAGAAGTAAAATTTGGCTTGATATGTTTTTAAATTGCGTTGCGAAGATGATATATTAATAGAGATCGAGGAAAGGGTCATTTAGGATTCTAGAGTTGTGGGCACCGACATCGTGGCTGAAGTGGGTAAACGTAAAACTAAGCAACATGACTAATAGTTGTATGAACCATCGTGAATGACATTATATCCTATGTGTTGGGCCCGGAGTGCCCCCATGGATTTAGTTACACAATGCCACTCCCTGCGACCGCTCTAAAAACAGACTTGAGGGTGCGATGTCGAATGCCATAAAATACTTAATTGAAACCCTTCCTACCACCAATTGGTTTTAGGAGAGTTGGTGGAAAAACGGTCCGACAAGTGGTATCAGAGCCAGGAGGTCATGGGTTCGAGTCGCGGGAGCGTCATCGTGAGGGAGGGATTGTTGGGCCCGGAGTGCCCCCATGGATTTGGTTACACAATGCCACTCCCTGCGACCACTCTAAAAACATACTTGCGGGTGCGATGTCGAATGTCATAAAAGACTTAATTGAAACCCTTCCTACCACCAATTGGTTTTAGGAGAGTTGGTGGAAAAACGGTCCGACACTATGTTTTCTATGCAATACAAGCTTGACCTTTCGACAATCCCACAATAATTCTCACTTTATTGGCTATTTCTTTCATAGCAGACATTGAACCCGTATATGATGCTTGGCTGATGGTTTCCCTATAGCATATGTGTAATAATCCAAATTTTCTTTTAAATAAAAATTTGAATTATTTAATTTCTAAACATGTTTAACTGACTCTAGTAGATTATTAAATTTATAATTTCGTAAATTACTTTTAATGTCTAAATATTAAGCATATAATGTATATGTGTGTGCGTGTATATATATATACTTTCATCGTATATAAATTATACATATACATGCACTTATATGTTTACACATATTTGTTTTATTCAAATTCATTCACCTCTCTGCTCCCTCCATTACCCAAATCAATTCCCCACCCTTATCCCTCCAGAATTGACTGAGCATCCACCACCCCAAATTAATTCACTGCAAACCCACCCATTCCCTTCCTCTGCCATATGCACCATCTTTTCCTCAGAGGGTGCCCATCCCAATTACGTTCCAATAATACATTACACTACATATATGCATACACCAATACATCCCTTTCACTCTACACCTGCAATCTTATGAAAACAAAAAGAGAGAGAGTGAGATTCCATAGTACTTCATTTTTCTCTTTCCAGTCGAACAGCTCATTTCAAGCCTATCTTTTCCAGCGACCGTGTTGCACTACCTCCGCTAATTTCACTCCTAGCACTCCGAAAAAGGTAGATACCTCTTACTCTCAAATCCTAAGTATATTTAGAATATTTTGAGTTGAAATCAGGGCTTAAACTAAGCCCGAATGAAACCAAACCAAACCAAACTTAGATATTAAGTCAAGAAAACCCATCAAATAGGGCCTGCGAACCGACAATGGTTCTGCCAAGAACTTCATACAAATGTGCAGCTGGTTGTTTGTTTGTCAATTCCAAGAACTACATTGTCTGTTCCCATCAAATGTCCACGTATTAATTGTTGATGAACATTTTCAAATGACAAAGTTGATTTTCCAAGAACTTCATACATGTGGATCACCTAGCTGTAGGATGTTTGCATGCCATTGATAAGTATTGTTTCTTTTTTTAAAATTTTATTTTTTTTGTTCGGCATTCTTTGGTTAATTATTAACTGTGGTGTTGAAAGAAATTTTTATAAGTAGACCAAGGTGAATCTGATATAGTATAGGATAGGACAAAAGTTCATTTCTAGGTATTATGTTTTATGAAACCATTTCTCATTAATTTATGTGTATTGTTTATACGCTATTATTTGTTGTATCGTTTTATTCATGATTTTGTCATTGCAAAATTTATTTATAATGAGCAAGTTGTTTGTCAGATTGGACAATTAGGTTCCCGGGATTTGTGCACGAATATAGATGATCACCTAGAAGTTGAGTTATTGGAAAATTTGATGGAATGTTGTTATGAAAGGATTGAGGAGGTTATCCTGGAAAAATTGTTGTTATGGTTGGCAGGTAGCCAGATGGTGAATTTGAAATGATTGGCAGTCAGCCAGAGTTTGATTAAGATTCGGAACCTTAGAAATGGCATTGCGTGATCACTCCTAATGAATATGGTTACTAAATGATTGGCAGTCAGCCAGAGATATATTGGCAGTCAGCCAGAGATATATTGTATTATAGACCCAGGATCCAGAGCTATATACTCCAAAGGTTGCAGTCAGCACCTTGTGGGCCCAGTGGTACAGTCAGTCCCTGGGGGATTCTTCCTTGTGAGGCGGTTGATGATTTTGACTAAATACATAATTTAGTCCTTGTCATCTCTGTGATCCCAGTCAGGGTAAGCAAGGAGGGAGTGGAATCACGAATGACTATTTTCTAAGAGGTTCAGTTGGGAGGATTGATTCTCTAGGTAGAGAATCATAGATTTCACACATTTTAAAGATTAGTAATGAATAAACAGATTGTTGTTCTATTTCTCATTGTTTTGTTATATTATTCTATACATGCTCTGTTGTGTATTGTAAGGGTTAGTGGGTAAGAATTATCTATTGAGTGAACCTCATCACTCACGGTACGGTGTACCCTGGCTCTGTGCCAGATTTTGCAGAGAATCAACAGGGTGAGCAGTACCCTAATGAGACAGGAGGAGATGATCAGAATCTCCTAGAAGTGAACCTCGTTGCTGAAGGAGGAGAAACAAAAGAAGCTTGAAACCCCTCTTACTATTAGAGCTCTGCCTCCTTATTTTACGTTGAATAAATGTGATTTGAAAATTTCAATAAAGTACGTTGTCTTATTGTAATAAAACTAAGATCACTCAACTATTATGTATTTCTGTTGTTTGATTAAGATAAACCTGTTTTAATAAATGAATCTTTTTAATAAATGTTTTAAATAATGCTTCCGAAAAATTGGGGCGTTACATTATGTATGTCGTGACATCTCCGTACGCACATTCGTTTTGGACTATGTTTAATGGTAGCATTCTTTTTGTTTAACGACAGGAACTAGATTCATCCTTGAGCTTATTTGCATTATCTTAACCTCAAAGAACAAATTCTAGCATGCATTTTGGAATTATCAAATTGTCTAGCTCTTCAAAACCAGCATGCTTAGTATTTCTTAGAGTCGATGTTACATGGATCTTACTAATATATGTCTATATCTTGCTATACTACTTTAGAAAGATGAAGGTGTTTCTCTACTAATATCAAAAATGTCGTTAGCTACCACTCAGAAAAAACCTAGAATGCATTTCCTTGGCTGGATACGACTCTCTCAGTAATTGCATGGCATTGCCGGTTGGTGGAACTGACGCATGAAAATTGGACCGATCAGCAACTTGTGATCTATTTTGTTTAAAAAGTTGTACAAAGATTAGTGAGATCAAGCAAAAAAAATTCTTCTCTCTTTAGCGCATGCAGTTTAGGGGTTTCTTTCTTGAATCGAAGTGTGAAGTCATAGTTTTCACGTATAGGCCGAAGCACCGAACCACACTATGTGTTTTAGCATTTAGTACTATCAAAATGCCTGAATGGCTTTCCATTTTCTATTAGATTTACTTTTCTGCGATGAAGAGGGTCGGCGGATGCCACATACTTATTTGTCATTGTCTCAATATGTAGCAGTTACAAATGGCGACACTTTTGGCCAGTAAAGAGATTAAAAAAAAGCAACTCTCTCCGTCATCCTCTCAAGAACAAATCTGCCATTAGTGCTTCTAATTTTGGTTCATTATCTCTATTATCTCTTGATTTGAAAATAACCTGTTTCTTTGCCTATTTTTGTTGATTAGGTCACTTTTTTTTCCTTCAACCTTTAGTGGCAGCTATGCAAGAGCTGGAGGATACACTATGCAGTTAGGCTATTAGATGGCAATTGATGTGCTAAAAGAAAATACGAGAAGGTTGGTTGGAAAGGAATCAACTGATCCTGCTTGAAAATTGGTGGAAACTGATTATAGTTCTATAGCTATGCAGTAAACTAGCAGAGTTCCTGGTGCTCAAAGTATGTTATTGTTTTGCAGGTGTGTGGGGTATGGAGAAGCAGAAAATAGTGGAACACGTACGCTTACATGGGTTGCTGCTTGGTGTGAAACTGTGGATGCGTGTAGTGAGTTTGCTGGTTCGGCCATATGCAACATGGAACGATACCTAAAAAGAATTTTACCAGTGGAAGTACTAGAATTTTGTTTTGCATGTCTTGTTTTCTACATCAATGCTACTGGTAAGAATTCATGAGCCAGTTTGATACTATAGCGAACTTGGATCCGCCTCAAGGTGATGTTCATAAGTTTACTGTTGATAGCAGTCTGGAGCCTAAATTCAAATGTGTTGGCATTGGGATTTCGGTAAGCGATTGTAATTGGAATTCCATAGCTGTTTGTGCTCAAAAGTATGTTTTTTAACGTTTGGTAGAAGTTGTGGAAGCTATGACACGGTGTCGAGGGTTGAATTTGCAACAAAGGTAGGGTCTAGGCTCATTATACTAGAAAATGATTCGAAGAACGTGGTGTTGGCTGTTACATGCACAAATAAAGCCTTTCAGTTAACGTAACTATTTATCTAGATTCCCCCTAGTTGGTTCATATGAGCGCTGTATGCATGTTAATGAAAGCTAATGTTTGTGCCATTTTTTTCCTGAACATTTTCTTCTTGGTTGATTTATTTTTAGTCCGTTTCTGGTTGGATATTATTAGCATTTTGTAGGAATAATATGATCCATCTTTCATTGTTGATGAAGACAATGAAAGTGGAAGTGAATATGCCTACAAATCAAGATGTTCCTAGCAAATCAAGTTGAAGACGATCAAAATGTGTTGCATTATGTCAATTTCAAAACTATTAGTGGAAAGTGTGTTGATAAAAGATTTTAAGTAATGCCTGTTATGCAAAACTAGAAAGGACTGGATGGGGAGAGATCAGATTGGACCTGAGTCTTGAAGACGATCAAAATATGCCTGTTGCATTATGTTAATTTCAAGACTATTAGTGGAAAATGTGCAAGGTCATAAAAGATTTACGCAGTGCCCGTTTATGCAAAATAGAATCAAGACCACCCAAAAGGTAATATGGAGTGAATGGTTAAAGTAAAAAAAAAAAAAAAAACTAGAAAGGACTGGATGGGGAGAGATTGGATATTGGACCTGATTTTATAAGATACAACTCTTACTTTCTTTTACACGGTATGGTCCTAAATAAATACCACGTGCACTTTTGTTAGTTCTAACAAATAAGGAGCGATGACATAAGGCTCCGTTGGATAGATGTGGATCTCAATAAAAGATACTGAGGTTTAGGAAATGCGGTGTGAAACTAGAAAGACGGATTCAAGGTAGAAGCTATGTTCTTTTGTATGTATCCTTATATAACTGTAATCCTTAACAAGAAGGATTCCAAATTAATTACTTCTACTTACTAATGGTAATTTCAAATCCATCATGATAGCACTCCTAACACCCAAACCAAATCTCTGTGCAAGCTAAGAATACGAAATTTAAGATACTCTCCTTGCATAGCAATGTCAAATCATTTTCATGTGAAACCAACATCTATCCAAACGGAGCCTAAGAGAATGCCGAATTTGGACGTGAAAAGGGTTGGTTGGACATGCAAACTTGCCTGCCCTGATTCCAAGCGGCCCTTGAAAACCATACGTATCTATCTCCATATGATATTCTGGGATTTTGGATAAGAAAAAGTAGTAAACATAGGGTACTTAGAACCGACTTTATCAATGTTACTCTACAGTCTACCCTACCTCCAAATGATATTCTGGGATTTTGGATAAGACACACTATGACCACTTGACCGGTCATAGTGTGTCTGTTACTGGAATAGTGCCCTTTTTCATGTGAAATGTACTTGTAAAAGGGCACTATGACCGGTAACAGACACACTATGACCAGTGGACGGATAGTGGAAAATATATATATATATATATTTTTTCCTTCTTATTTTTTTGGAACCGTTTCATACGGTGCTGTCACCATCCAATGTAGGAGCAATACATTACTTGGTTGACTTGTTGACTTATGAATTTTCTTAACCAAGTTCCTAACAAAACTAGAGTCAAGAAAGCAACCAAAAAGTAAATGTTGTCCAAATAATACGTACTAGACTCAAATTTGAAATGTCATATACATTACTCCCTCCGTTTCAAAATAAGTGTCCCGCACTCTCTCTCTTACCATTTTTCAAATTAAAAAAATAAGTATTTCCGTGTATCGTGTTTTGATTTTTTTTTTGCACCGAATTAAAATACTCAATGAGTAATTTAATTCGGTGTGAAAAAGTTTAAAAAACGATACACGGAAGCACTCAATTTTCTGATTTGAAAAATGACACGACTTTTCGTAGTGAACACTTATTTTAGAACGGAGGAAGTACATATTAATTTCCCAGAAACTTCAAATCTGCATACTTATAACTCCTTAACCTTTATAGGGGGAGCTGTCTTTTTTTTTTTTTACCAAAATCTACTGGGCGGACACTAAGACACACTATGATCACCTGACCGGTCATAGTGTGTCTGTTACCGGTAATAGTGCTCTTTTTCATGTGAAATGTACCTATAAAAAGGCACTATGACCGGTAACAGACACACTATGACCAGTGGGCGGACAGTGGAAAAATCTTTTTTTTTTCCCTCATTTTTTTGGAACCGTTTCATACGGAGCTGTCACCATCCAATGTAGGAGCAATCCATTACTTGGTTGACTTAACCAAGTTCCTAACAAGACAAGAGTCAAGAAAGTAACCAAAAAGAAAATGTTGTCCAAACAATTACTACGTACTAGACTCAAATTTGAAATGTCATATACAATACATATTAATTTCCCAGAAACTTCAAATCTGGACACTTATAACTCCTTATAAATCCCCCCCTCAATCAACCATTCAATCCATGCACAAATCGCTCTCCAAAATGGCACCCCTCAATTCCAAACACAACTTATTACTAACACTCCTCGGCACCGGAATTCTCGCCGCTATATTCCTATCGGAAACCGCAGCGGGTCAGAACTGCGGTTGCGACGCAGGCAATTGTTGCAGCAAGGTTGGATATTGTGGTGTCACTCCGGAGCACTGCGGAACCGGGTGCCAATCCGGACCTTGTGCGGATTCGAACGGCGTCTCTGTTTCCGATATCGTGACTCAATCCTTTTTTGATGGGATAATCAATCAGGCTCCAGCGAATTGCGTGGGGAAGAGCTTTTTCACCCGGGCGGCTTTCCTCAACGCTCTCAGTCTTTTTTCGGCGTTTGGGACTGTCGGAACAACTGATGTTTCTAAGCGGGAAATCGCGGCTTTCTTTGCACATGCCACTCATGAGACTGGATGTAAGCTTCTCGATCATCTTCCTCCAATTTGCCTTCATATATGTATTGCTTTTAATGTGTTGCTAATGTTATGCTGGAATCTGAACTATATGTCTCTTTTTTAAATGAATCTTGTCGAACCGCTTTTTCACCCACAAATGTATTAGAAATGATACACTAGGACGGGTAACTCTCCTAAAATCAATTGGTATTCGGAAGTATTTCAATTAAGTCTCTTATGACATTCGACGTCGCACCCGCAAGTTTGTTTTTAGAGCAATCGCAGGGAGTGACATTGTGTAACCAAATCTATGGGGCACTCCGGGACCAACAATCCCCCCCTCACGATGACGCTCCTTCGACTTGAACCCATGACCTCCTGGCCCTGATACCACTTGTCGAACCACTTTTCCACCAACTCTCTTAAAATCAATTGGTGTTAGGAAGGGTTTCAATTAAGTCTTTTATTGCATTTGGCATTTGACATCACAACCGCAAGTCTGTTTTTAGAGCGGTCACAGAGAGTGACATTGTGTAACCAAATCTATGGGGACTCTCCGGGCCAAACAAATCTGAAGTAAAATATCACTAACACATCATTTCTAACTGATTAATAAATATAGTTGTGACAGCTAAAAATCTCACGTTTTGTGCAGTCTTTTGCAAAATCGAAGAGAATGGTGGAGCCAGTACCAACGAACCCTATTGCGACCCAGCAAATACCCCCTGTGCTGCAAACAAGAAATACTACGGCCGAGGACCACTCCAGCTGACGTGGAACTACAACTATGGTCCGGCCGGATCTTTCATCGGGTTCGATGGGCTTAACAATCCTGAAACTGTGGCAACGGATGTGGACTTCTCGTTCAAGGCCGCCTTGTGGTTTTGGATGAGGAACGTTCATCCGATTGTGACTTCTGGACAAGGGTTCGGTGCAACGATTCAAGCAATTAACAGTTTAGAATGTGGCGGAAAGAAACCCGACTTGGTCGCAAATCGCGTTCAGTACTACACCAACTACTGCAAACAACTTGACGTTGTGCCTGGCGATAATCTTAGTTGCTAGGAAAGTTGGAACGCCTCGAGAAGTTCTTCATAAGTGCTTAATAGTCAGTGCACGAGACGCCCACCACTGCGGAGAAACCGTTCAACATACTTATTCAAGTATTTTATGATTAAGAGATTTCTGAATTATAGTACATGAAAAGGTCACGACATTTCATGACTTAAATTTAAGGAATAAGTAGTGTGTACTCGGATGTATTATTCCGTTGAAGTCAATTCTAAATAAATAAATTTTGGCAGTTTTATGATTAAGTAAATCTCTACCTTCTGAACTTGTTGAATAATGACCCATAAATCATAACAGTAGATGGCGTAACCTAAGCACAAGCAAGATAATTCGTATGACACTCAACTAATCTGAATGAAGTCCAAAAGATTAGCAAGTCGATCAACAAACCGATGCTCACTGTGATATTTACGTTTGAAGCACTAACAGAGAGACGCATCCTAATTATACAATCAACAAGAAGCAAAAAATAAGCAATCCTCAAACAAAATCTCACATCATGGGGGGTCTTTACGATGCGTAACTCCTACACAATTGAGTTGCTTCGGCCAGTTTTAATGAATCCAAGAGAGTCCCCTCGGTTGCCTCAGGACTCCCTCTGAATGCCCCGGTTTCATTCGCAAATATTCCAACATGGAAACCATATGGCAATCCTAGCTCTCCTTTTGTTGCACAACTATTGCATTACCTTTCCCTACCAAAACACCTGCAAGGCACAACCCAGATGTGCATGTGAAAACTGTTGTTTACATGCAACGATGGTTTTAAATAATTTTGACCAAGATGTATTAGACGTGTTGAATCACCCCTTAAATTATTCGGAGGGATAATAATTTAAATGCTTTTGAAAAGAGAGTTTCCTTGAGACTTATCCTCTATTTTAGAACACTAGCAAAACTGCATGTGCTTCGCACGTGGTATTTATTTATGACCGTACCATATAAGAGAAAGTTAGAGTCGTATCTTATGGACTCGGCTACGATCCAATGTCTTCTCATCCATTCTTGTCTAGTTTTGATACTTAAACCATTCACTTCATATTTCTTTTTGGCAGTCTTGTTTTGCAAAATAGACAGAGTTTACATCGTTTATGATCTTGCACACTTTGCAATTCTCCACTAATAGTTGAAATTGACATAACACACCACACATATTTTGATAGTCTTCAACTTGTACTTGCATGAAAATTTTGATTTGCTTGGAAAATCAATGAATTATAGTTACATCTTCACTTTCACTGGCATGGTCTTTAGCAAGAACAATGAAAACTGGATTATATTATTCCTACTAAATGTTTATTATATCAAACCAAAAAAGGACTTTTAAGTACATCAACCAAGAAGAAAATTTTCAAGAAAGATAACGGTACAAAAATTAGCTTTCATTGACATTCATTCAACCGCTCGCATGAACCTACTAAGCAAACAAAAATAATAATCTAGAACAATTACGCTAACTGAAAGGCTATATTTTGTCCTTGTAAACACCGACACCACGTTCTTCAAATCAGTTTCTAATCTAATCAGCCTGCACCCTATTTTGTTGCAAATTCAACCTTCAACCTAGTATAGTAGCTTCCACAATTTCTGCTAAACATTAAATTACAAACTTTTGAACGCAAGAAGCTATGGGATTCCAATTATGATTGCTTACCAAAATCCCAATGCTAGCACATTTGAATCTAGGATCCAAATTGCTATTAGGGGTGAACTTGCAAACATCACCTTGAGGCGGATCCGAGTTAACTACAGTGTCAGGGTGGCTCATGACACGTTACCAGTAGCATTACATTACAGCAGAATACAAGACATTTGAAAGAAAATTTTAGTACTCCCACAAGTTCATTTCTCTTGTATCCTTCCATGTTGCCCATGGCCGAACCTGTAAAATCACTACACATATCCACACATAAAAGTATTTATCTAGTTGAGTCCAAATGACCCTGTAAACCAAACGGAGCACAATCTTAACCCATACCACAGTTCCACACCAAGCAGCACCCTATTATGTGTGTTCCATTGTTTCCTCCTCCATCCCCCACACACCTGCAAAGCAAGAACATACTATTAGCACCAGGAATAGTGGTAGTTTGTTGCATAACAGTAGAGAGTGCTTTATATACAATCCCTGCGAAAAGTTTCCCATCTTCCTAGTTACTGGTAGAACTATAATTGATTTCCACCAATTTTCAAGGAGGATCACTTGATCCCTTTCCAGCCATCCTTCTCATATCTTCATTTAGCATCAGTTGCCACCTAATAGACTAATTGCATAGTGTATTTTCAAGCATTTGCATAGTGTCGCCAAAAAATGAGGAAAATTAAATTACCTCATCAACAGAAATTCACAATCAACGAAACAGGTTATTTTCCAATCGAGAGATAATGGATCAAAATAAGGAGGACAAATGGGAGATTTGTTCTTGAGGATGCCAGAGAGAGCTGTATTTTTTAATCTCTTTAGTGAACAATTCCTTCACCATTTGTAACCGCTACATATTGAGATAACGACAAGTTGTTAGTGGCATCCTCAAACCCTCTTTCATTAAAGAAAAATAAGGCGAATAGAAAAGAAAAAGGCATTCACCTTTGTAAAATATGTCGACAGCATAAGGCATTTTAAGAATACTAAATCCTCTAAACATGTATTGTGGTTCGGTGCTTTGGCCAATACGTGAAAATTATGTCCACACTTTGATTCAAAGAAAGAAATCCTTAAAATATATGTGCTAGAGAGAGAATAATTTTTTTGGTCAATCTCACTGCTTTTCTTTTTTATGGCTTTTTAGACAAAACCGATTACATGTTGTCGATTGGTTTGATTTTCATGTGTTAGTTGCACCGACAAGCAACGTCATGCAATGCATCTATTAAAAGAGTCGAATCCAACCAAGGAAATGCATTATGGGTTTTTATGAGTAGTAGCTAATGGCATTTTTTGAAAATAATTAGTAGACAAACACCTTTGTCTTTCTAAGGTAGTATAGGAAGATAGAAGAAGAAATGTTTCACTTTCTAGGACACGATAGACAATAGTAAAGCTAAAGGCATTACTCTTTCAAAAAGAGACCAGTCAATCCCAAATCTAATTCTAGTTTTAAAACTTCATGGAAATAATATGTCTTCTTAGTAATTCAAAGGAAAAAAGATCAAACATATCAAACAAAATGAGTAAAACCCCCACGTATCATGTAATGTAACGCCAAATCATTAAGTTAATTTGTACCAAACGAAAAACAAAGGTGCAACTCTTGTTGACCAACCTTAAACATTTCTTGTGATACCCGCGTCCTTACTTTTTCCTCTTGTCTTGAACCCAATAAAGAAGAAAATATAGACTTCTCCACCTCAATTTGGTTTCCTGTATCTGCTTTATCCTACCCAACAGATTCCAACGTCCAAAACTGGAAAATTTGGAACAATGTAACACAACTGAACATAAGTCTAATGCCACTTAGAAGTGAAAAGATAAATGGAAGAATAGAAGGAAAGTGAGATCAGTTGCACAAGTGAAATTTCACAAGTGTTTTCGTTTGAAACAATTTGCAGCCAAAATATATATTGAATACTGGGTTTTATTTAATCTTAGAGTTAGAGGCAACTTGCATACTAAGGCTCCGTTTGTTTGGGGTGGAAAACGTTTTCCAGGAAAACATTTTCCGTGGAAAACGTTTTCTGGTGTTTGGTACAACGGAAAAATAAAGTCAACGGAAAACATTTTCCGAAGTCAATGGAAAACAAACCATTTAGGTTGGAAAATGATTTCCGGATGTGAAGCCCGGAAAACATTTTCCGTGCTGCACTGCTGCTGTACTGTTTGCTGCTGCTGCTGTACCGTTTGCTGCTACTGATCATGTACTGTTTGTTACCTCTGTGTTCACTCAAATGGAGGACATCCCTCATCCCATGTACTGCTTGCGTGTAAAAAACAAGAAACATCACATAAAAAAACTGTTTTTTGCAAAACTGTTTTTTGCTGCTACTGATGTACTGTTTGACTTTTTAGGACATCCCCCTAACTGATGTATTGTGAGAAAATGACCTGTCTTGATTTTTGAAAAAAACTGTTTTTTGTTCGTAGAACACACCCTAGCAAAAAACAGTTTTGACTTTTTTATTAGGAATTTCAATTTTCGGTTCAAACTTGAACATATTGGGGCTGTGATTTTTTATTTGTCGAGCATTTTTTTTTTAACTGATTTGTTAGGTTTTTTTTTTTTTTTGAATATGTTGGTAATTTTATGATATTAGTGGTTTTCCTTGTCAACCAAACGATAGAAAATGTTTTCTAGAAAAAAGATTTTCATATCACAACCAAACACCAGAAAACGTTTTATTTTCTAGAAAATGTTTTCCATGGAAAAAAGATTTTCATATCCGAAACAAAGAAAGTTGAAATTAATACTCCCTCCGCCCCATTAAACGAGTTGGGTATTTCAATTTAACTTCCATGCAGGATGGGCTACTCATACACGCCTCTCTCGCAAATTTTGTCGAACACGTGAAATGGAGCATGTGGAGACCAATTTTTTTCGACAGAGGATTCTCTTACCTTTTCCCAACTCCTTTTCATTGTAGAGGATACCGAATCACCATTTCCTCTTGTCATTGTCGAATTTCTCTAAATTAAGTACAGAAGCCCATTACCTAGAAACACAAATTCCAATCAAGTAACCGTGAGTAGCAGTAACGCATTTCATGACGAAACCCTCAACGAAAAATTGAAACCTGGAACCCAAAGAGAAAATGCATCAAAAACTCAAAATTAGAGCACAGTGATAAGTGATAACCCCCCCCCAATGAAGCAAAACTAAATCATTGATCTGAACGTAGAATTGGCAGATTAGCTCGACTTTACATTACCATGAAAGATACCGACGGAATTGAACGACACATGCACGATCGATTCCAAAATCAAAGAAAATCGCAATTGATTCCACATCAAAGAGAGTGTTGTCGGAGAGAGAGAGAGAGAGACCATTACCTATAGGTAGCTTTTGCGGTCTGAAACGTTTCAAAGGGGTACATTTATGAGACGTTTCAACGATGAACGGTTGTGTCTTCGACATTCTAACGGTGGCTCATGGTTTGTTTCCGAATGAGGGTGTCTGTTCATTGAGAGGTGTTAGGCGCCGACACCTCCCCCCACCGGGCCCACCTCTATCCCAATCAAAATGATACGTTTACAACATTTGGTTCCAAATGCGTCTGGGACCCAGGGTGGGTCCCACTCATTTAAAAAAAAAAAAAAACTTAATTTTTTGGCCCCCCACACCACCACCGGTGACCGGCACCCCACCCAATCCAGATCTCGGCCTCCTCTCCACCTCCGGCGACCGCCGCCACCGCCAAAAGCCCTCGACCCAAATGAGGACTAGATATGGGAGGGAGTGTGCACTGGCTTCAAAGGCTCAAAAACTCCACGCAGTCGATCTCTCTCTCTCTCTCTCCCTCCCTCCCTCCCTCTCTTTCTCTCTCTCTCTCTCTCACACACACACAGTGGTTTTCACCATTTCAATGGACCTATGATACTAGGATTTAACAAGCATACTGATTATGTGAACAAATGAACGACTGCGTGGTTTGGATTCATATTAAAAACTTGACTTAATGGGTTTGGATTTGGGCTTATGAGAAAATGAAGACAGAGTAATGGGGCAATCTTTGTTAAGATCCCGACATGTGAAAATAGAGAGAAAATTCAATGCAAAGATGATATACCAAATTAGTAACATTTATCGGGTCTTTGCTATCATTTGTTATGACTTCCGCCCTTGAGTTGAAGGGTAATATGAATATAAAGACAAATGAGTTTGAATTTGGTATGCCTTTGATGTTTGGGATTCAGGTTTGTTGTTATTCTAGGCTAAGGCAATTATGTGTTTATGGGCTTTGTCCCTCAAGTGTTGTTTTGGGCTTTGTCCCATTGGATGTTTTTAATTTCTTCAACCTTAGTTGGAGTCCCCTCTCTCCCGATTGGATGTACCCTTGTCAAGTTTCACAAATAAATTTATTGCCGATCAAAAAAAAAAAAAAAGTGTGCACACTTGCACCAAGAACTACCATTTGGTTTGGTCTCACAATCACGGTTCAAAAAAGGAATGTAATGTATATCAAAAAAATTAATAATTAAGCAACTCATCTCGACAACAATGAACACATGGTTATGTGCATAGCACGTGGCCTAACACAAGTGTAAAGTATAAATATGTGTGTGTACGCGCACGAGCTGCATGTGTTTGAAAAGTATATTGAAATTCTATTTTTTTTAAAATCTGATTTCTTTCGTTAGTCCTTGCTAGTTTTTTATGTACGACTTATTTTTCATGCAAAGCCTGGTTTTAGTGGTATAACTAATTGTTTTTCTATTTGTTCTTGAACCAGTAGATGATGTCGCCGGAGTTTGTTCCGTCGGCAATGCCTCCTCATGTAGTAGAAGAAGAGGTATGGAATGGAGACAGTGAAGATGAAGTAGAGGGGAGTGGTCCTTCAAACGAAGAAGGTGTTGAGGTAGATGCTAATGAGAATGGGAAGGAGGCAAAAGAAAATAGTGAAAATACAGTTGAGGAACCGAATTGAGGCCCAACGGCATGACAACATAATCAAACTTTATGATGGCGTTGCGGATTTGGCAGAGATTTCTCCAGAGAAATATGAACTGGTGATGAAACGGGGACACGAGCTAAAACAAGAGTTGATTGATGCTTCGGTTGTTTGTGAAAATAATATGGCGCATGATACTCTTGTTAATTCTTTTTCAATTGGAAAAGGAGATTTACCTTCAAAAGAAAGCATGAACATACTTGACCCAGAAAACCAAAGAAGAAAAGGGAGACCGCCGACTAAAAGGAAGCAAAGTTGTGTCGAAAAAGCAGTTAAGAAGAAAAGGGAAACAATAAAGAAGACATTGTCCAATGGAAAAACCAAGGTACAAGTTTATTTTGATTTGTTACTTACTTGTTAATATGAACATATAGATATATTTGATGAATGCTTAGTAGTTTAGTTTATTTGCTAATTTCAGGAGGTTGAGGAGATTGCGGTTGGCCATGTGTTTGGGACACAAGAGAGTGTTGCAAATGTAAACGTAAGAATCTAATTTTTTTTTCCATTCTAATTTCCTATTTCTTGCACAAGTTACTGATAATTCCCTTATTTTTATTGTTGGACAGAGTTACCGGAGCTCTTACATGGGGCCACCAATGTGGCCAAACATGATGCCACATAATATGCGACCAAATATGATACAAGGCGGTAGCATCTTCCCATATTCTCCAAGTTTAGGCCCAAATGCATCGACGTTTAACCAATTGGTGAATTACTTTCCAAGTTCACAAGGCAACGTGCAAAGTTTATTGGATAGTCAAGTGTGGAGAGGGCAACCATCTTCTATGCCGAGTCAAGTTTGGGGAGGGCAACCATCTTCTATACCGAGTCAAGTTTGGGGAGGGCAACCATCTTCTATGCCAAGTCAAGGGCAACCATCTTCTATGCCAAGTCAAGTTTGGGGAGGGCAACCATCTTTTATGCCAAGTCAAGGGCAACCATCTTCTATGCCAAGTCAAGTTCGGGGAGGACAATCAAGTTCATTGCAAAGTCAAGGGCAGGGTTGGCGAGGACAATCAAGTTTTTTAGAATAGTTGGTTGCTTCCTATGGATAATGATGAATTTGTATAGTTATTTTTGTTGCTTATGACATTGATGAATCGGTATATTTGTAGTATTAGTAATGTTTTTTGGTACTTCGGAAGATAGTAGTAGTAATGTTGAACTCTTTTGGAATCATGAAATTCTTAATGGAAATGTTAATGTGAATGTGGCAATTTAATACCATTTGGAAATGTTTTTTGGTATCTCGTTTCCATATTGTGTCTGGAATCTTAAATTTGTTACTGCAAATGGGGCAATTTAATGCCAATTGGAACCTTTGAATCTATATTTTTTTTGGGCTATGAAGGGCTGAATTGTGTATAAGTGCTAATTCCGGCAAAAATTGGACAGCATTTCCCCTATCTTTTTCGGGCAATGAAGGGCTGAATTGTGAATAAGTGCTAATTCCGGAAAAAATTGGGCAAGTTAAGGCATTCATTACTTGAACAACAAAAAATACATGAATCCAGGCTTGATAATATTTGACTCCATTTTTGTTAAATTTGTTACTATGAATGTGGCAATTTAATACCATTTGGAACCTTTGAATCTATATTTATGTCTGTCCTTTCATCAATATCGTGTCTTGGGTTATGCG
Organism: Vaccinium myrtillus; assembly: GCA_016920895.1. Taxonomy (NCBI): domain Eukaryota; kingdom Viridiplantae; phylum Streptophyta; class Magnoliopsida; order Ericales; family Ericaceae; genus Vaccinium; species Vaccinium myrtillus. Next base: position 26,673,944 of record CM029273.1, on the reverse strand, counting down.
TGTTTAGAAAGTAGGCCGTTTTGGAAAAATTTTGACAGCATCTCCCCTGTTTTCTTGCCTAGCCCGACGTCTCGGCGTCTCATCAGACAGTCAACAACAACAACAAACACATTTCATCATACTCACAATATATATCCAAACCATGGTCATCTCAATTATCCATTACAATTGGAACAAAAGTTTTGTAGATGTTCAAAGTTGAAACTTCATTTAAAAAATAAATTCTTACAAGCAAGAACAAATTTTAGAAGAATCCTCCATGTACAAACAAAAAGAAAGAGAAGAATCCTAAGTTTCTACAAGAAGCAACATCGTAGAAGAATCGGTTGGTCTCCTGGGGGCGCATCATCTTTTTCGTGTGACTCTCAAATTTTTGTTTTGGCCTTACTTGCAGTATTTCCACATCTCTAGCATTTGGTCAAGGCCATGGAAAAAACCAATGGTGAACTCACCCACTTTGGCAATGGTGACATCTCCGAGAAGCTTGCTTGAGAACTTCATCATCCCTCAAAAAAGCAAATTGCTAATACCAAGTGTCTTAGAATGTTCAAAAGTATTGGTTGTCTCAAAATGTTCAAAAGTCTTTGAGCAATCATTTCAATGGGAGCAAAGATCACCGTTATTTGAGAGTAAGAACTACCCCAACATTAAGGATCAAGTGATAATTGAATCACATCATGCATTCAAGCAATGTAAGGAGTAGATGATAGATGATGAAACCAAAAAAAAAAAAAGAATTGAAGCACTTTACCACATTGTCCAAACTAACTGATGCAGGGTGCCTTATGAACTACAGAAAAGACGTGCAACAATCGAACACAAACGAGATAGTTTAGAGAAAACGCTCTCTAGACTCTGTTTTTCATTCAATAATAATCATCAACCCCCCTAGCCGTTTAGGCTTACAACTTATTAAATAGGAAACTAGAAACCCTAATTGAACCTCGGGAAAACCTAATTGATAGGAAACTGGAAACCCTAAGTGATTTGTCAGAAAAGGAAATAAAAATTACCAAAACGGCTTACAACTTATTAAATAGGAAACTAGAAACCCTAATTGAACTGGAAAACCTAATTGATAGGAAACTGGAAACCCTAAGTGATTTGTTCCGAAAAGGAAGTCAAATCAATAAAAACGAAAAATTACCAAAACGGAAAATTAGAAAATAACAGCAAAATAACGTAGCAAATCAACCGGCCGAATTAGGTATCGATACGGGGAATTTTCGTATCGATACGGGATGCTTCATTTGTTCGCCCACTAGCGCCACGGTATCGTCTGACTATTCACGGTATCGATACAGTTAGCATAATTACGATTTGGCCACCCGATGCTTAAAATGCCGAAAACACTCTTCCTCCATGGCGACTGCATCATTCTCTCGGGCTTGAAAAAAACTCGTCCTCGAGTTTTGCTTGGAATAACTTGACACGTCTTCGATTATCGGCATCTGCTTTGTACCTTAAATTAATCCTTCCAAGCGATCGTGTACCCATGCCCATGTTAGTAGAAGAGGCTACAACCAAAAAGGAAACATCCCAAACTCCACCACAGAAAATCCAATTACCATCTGCTGTCACTTTACCATCTTGGAAAGAAAATCCATTACCATCTTCTGTCACTCTACCATTTTGGAAAGAAAATCCATTGATTGCTGTAAAATTGTTGGGTCTTATGATAGGGGGAATATCACTAAATAGAACACCCCATGATCCACTAACAAAAGTAGAGGTTTGCTTCTTCGGGGGTTTTGGTTCTCCCAAGGAGATGAAATCGAATGCAGATTCTTCATCACCTTGCTCTTGATTCAATCTAATTCCCAAAACAGGATTACTCATCACATTAACTACATTAATGGATTGAGGGATAGCTTCAGAAGCATTTACCTCATGCAACGCTATTATCCCAGTTTCATGATTTTCAACGTGTACACCTTCAACAATGCTAAATTCACATATTTCCGACTCGTCATCTTGGTACTCATCACATTTTGGGGGCAAATCACAATCATAGTGTGATTCCATGAAAGACATGGTTGGGCTAAGAAATAACTCACTTGATTCTTCCTCTAGATCTGTGATCTCCCCAATATTTTTCCAATCCTCACCAACACCTCTTCCAACTTTCGTCGTAAAAAATACTAATTCTTTTGATGTATGACTTTTACTGGTCAAAGTCAAAAATATTTTGTTTGAAAAATTGGGTGACGGATAGGAATCTTGGTAGTGGCAAATAGATTGAGGACCCAACTGACCTTTGTGAGATTGTTTAGCCCCAGACTTTCTGCGACTCATGATCGAGATATAATTAACGGGTAAAAAGGAAGAACGCATATGGCTCTTTAATTTTTCCCACGAACGAATCTTTTCCTTTCCTTGCCTCTTCCTATTGAGTTTGAGTTGTTGCCACCATGTTGCGGCTCTACCCCTGAATCTGGTAGCCACCAGCGACACCCGTTTATCCTCTGGAACTTGTTTGAACTCCAAGACTTCATCCATAGCCGCAACCCAATCAAGGAACTCCTCAGGCAAAGGTCAAACCCCCCTGGAACTCAAGCAAGTCGATCCTCAAAGACTCCCATGGACGGAAATCACGGTTATGGATAATGATGAATTTGTACCATGATCTCCCGGCCTCTGCCCTTTGTTGATGAAAGCCACCGCCATTAACCTAACGCCGAATGCCCCGCAACAAAAAGGTTTTCATGGCTTCACCATCCATACTTTCGTCCTCCTCTCGAGGCCACCGATTGTATTGTGGTTGATGGCGAGGTGGATTCCCCCAATTGGAACCTAGTAGGGAAGAATTTTTTTTTGGTCGGCTAAAGCAACTATTGCACCATTTGTCATGCTCTGTTCTAGTTGTTGGAATCGCATTCTACTGCAATTTCGCGCCTCTGCGCTACGTCATCTCTTTCATAGATGTCCTCAGTTATCACCACGACCATCTCGTCCCCCTCGACCTCCGTGAAAGACGTCCTCGCCATAGTCGATTGGAACTTGAAGCTCGATGGGCGATGCGAGTGCCTTATGAACTCTGAAAAAAAGACGTGCAACAATCGAACACAAACGAGATAGTTTAGAGAAAACGCTCTCTGAAGACTCATTTTTCATTCAATAATAATCATCAACCCCTCTAGCCGTTTAGGCTTACAACTTATTAAATAGGAAACTAGTTTAGAAACCCTAATTGAACTGGTCTGGAAAACCTAATTGATAGGAAACTGAAACCTAAGTGATTTGTTCCAAAAGGAAGTCAAATCAATAAAACGAAAAATTACCAAAACGGAAAATTCAAAATAATAAAGCAAAATAACGTAGCAAATCACCTTGACAAATTAGACCAGTGTCTAGGTATCGATACGCCAGGAATTTCCGTATCGACACGGGATGTTCGTCTTCGCCCACTAAAGCGTACAATGATCGATCTGACTATTTGAGATCGAATTAACATTAAATAATTACGATTTGGCCACCCGATGCTTAAAATGATAAAACACTCTTCCTCCATGGCGAGTAGATCGATAGATCACTAACCATGTAGTTTATTAACCTACCTAACAAAAATGAACTAACAAAAAGTGAACTTCTATTGGCACATTGACTATTGGCAAAGGGTATGGGTTGTTCGTAATATGGCTAAAACTGAGTTTCATTTGCGGGCATCTTGGGGTAATTGAAGGTTACCGCAGTGGGCAAACTGCGGTGTCGTTGTTGATCCACTCGAGAAGCAGGGAAGTTGATGCGGTGGTTGAGGCAACATTTCTGGCAATAGGAGGCTTAAAGATCCAGTAACAGAAGTAGTCGCAGCTTCTGCTGCTGGTGCCTGCTGCAAGGGGAATATGAAAGCAGGTCCATGCTATGGACAGGGAGAAAAAAATAAAAAATAAACTAATTAGATAATTGATCCATCGAATTCGAAAACGGATTAAGTACTCCTATTTGAAATGTTGTTTCAGAGCAAGTTTTTTCCAGAATATTATCCAGTAAACATTTTTGGTCTATGGATTTGGAAAATTGGTATATTAAGGAAATCTTTAGAAAACCCCCATTTTAAAAGAATAGAGACTGGGGCACACACAATGTGTGTGCAAGTCGAATTTTCAAAAAAATATACACAAAAGATCAAACAATAACTCGTAACCTATTGTGCATATTTTTATCCAAATTAAACCTCCACATTTTTCTTTGTATATACATGGAATGCCTCTATTTTTTAAGAACAGTGAACAAATTTGTGAATAAAATCAAAAGCAAATAAATCCAACACCTCACTTTTCGAAAATCAGAAGAAAGCAAAACAAAATGAGGACTTGCTCTATTCTTAATGGAAAGTTACCAAAAGCAAGTAAGAAGATCAGAGAATTAGGCAAATATAAGAGACCTCTAGCCATTGATCATGTGGCCATCTTCCTGTCTCATATCTAATTCCAAAAGTGTGCCGACGAACCCATCAATTTTTCGTAATTTCGATTCCTAGAAACTCTGAATTTGTACTTCAATTCCTGGGAAAAAATACAATATCTTGTAAGCAAATAATAAGTCAAGTATAAACATCTACTCACAATTTTTTATCTATTGTTGGTACAAAAAATGGGGTAGAAAATGGACGTGAGGTCTCAACTCTCAAGCATAAGAAATGACTGCGCAATGCTTGTGCAGAGACCCCATAGAAAAACTGCAAATTGGAATCAGTTTAAAACTGCAACAACAAAGGAAAAATGAGAAGCCAACAATTATTCTTGAAGATGAACACCAAAAGTCTTTTTCTTTCATTGTCTATTAAAAATCCCAAGTCAAAGACCAATCAATATAGGATATCACAACATACCCACCAAGGTTGAAGAACATGTGTGGAAAAGACATGGTATTGACTACTTACTAAGAAATGAAAGACTGAAAAAATTAAAATACAAATAGCGAGAAGAGGAACCAGGAGGTTAATCAAGTATGTATGAAGCCACATTTCTATTTTTGTACCAACTTTTGTATGAACTAATTTCCAAAGTTACTTTTGTACACTATTTTCCAGAAAAAACAGCAACCAAATTGGTAATGTGAACTATAATGCCACACAGAACAACATAACACAAACACATGGGGGGCATAGATAAAGTAGAGTATTTACTCAATCTAAAGCCTAATTTTCGAAACACAGATGTCTCCAAATATATGTAATCATGTGTGAATCAGAAGATGTAGCGAGAGAGAAGACTTACGGAGGAGAGAGGAGCAGCGGGAAGGATGGAAGGAGTTGAATCTGAGCTCGCAATTTGGAGAGAGGAGAAATCGAGTTCTAGGGTTTTGTGGGGTGATGTTTGATCCGTTTTCTGTCTTCTGTTCATACCGTGTTGGCGCCGGCAACGGTCGGCGGAGGTGGAGAGAGGCCGGAGATCTGGGTGGCCGGAGCAGGTGCTCGATGGTGGCGGGTCTCTCACTCTCTCTCTCTCTCTCTCTCTCTCTCTCTTTGGTTGAACGAAATGGGGGAGGGGGAGGGAGACGATCAGGAAATTCAAAAAATTTCAGTTCTTTTTTTTTTTTTCTGATGGGTTAAGTGAGTGGGACCCAGGGTGGGTCCCACTGCCACGTCATTGTTGAGCTGGTTTGAAACTCATGTTGTAAACATATCATTTTTGGAAACTCATGTTGCAAACTTCCCTTTTTTTTCTCTTTTTTTTTTTTTTTCTTTTTACTTTATTTACTTAATTACTTATTTAATTTAGTTTACTCAAATTACATTTGCAAGTAAATCATTTTTTTACATTGACATTTAAATTTGACTTTATATTTTAATTAGTTAATTAATTTGTCTTAACAATGAATAATAAAAAAAATTAATAAAAGTGAATAATATTACAATCAAAATTTGTTTAAAAGTGAATAAATATTACAATTGACAATGTTTAGTCCTAATCAATATTGCCTCCAAATTGTGTTCCCGGCACGACGCCCAGTACGTCGTACCACAAATCAACACGTACGTTATAAGTAGAAGCCCATCCTTTAGCAACATTCGACGCATTCTACCACTACCAATGGGATTGGTGGTACAGGGTGATGAAGGCGTAAAAAAAGTTGCACGATGGACTTAAAAATAGTAGGTTTTTTTATTAATCCGGAGCAAAGGGGCAAAATGGGGTATCAACAATAATTAAATAAAAAATTGAATAAATAAATAAATAAATAAATTTAAAAACTGAATTAAATAATTAAATGAATTAATTAAATTTAACGAAATGAATTAAATAATTAAATGAATTAATTTAACGAAATGAATTAAATAATTAAATGAATTTATATAAAGAAATGAATTAATATAAATAACAAAATTAATATTAAAAAGTAATTAAAGGAGGGGGAGGGGTAAAACAGTCATTTGGCGCGTGTCAGGGGGGAGAGTATCAATTTCCCCGTTCATTTTGGTGGTGGTTGCTTTGGAAAGGTGAGTAACAGAAACGGGGCGAAAAGGCTTGTGTTTTTAAGGGGTTGGGTCAGTTATTTGTAGGGATATTTTTGGTAGGCAAAAGTGTGGGAAACACTTTTGGGGGCCTCACCTATTTTAAAGTAGTAGTAGATGAAAAGTGGATAAAAAAATAGTTGGAATCATTTTATAACGTTAGAGATTGAGTTTAAATGACCACAATAAAAAATTAATCTCATTTTCCGTAAAACTTACAGCATTTTATTGTGAACTTCAAAAGTTCACTAAAATTCCACCAAATAAATAAAAGATTTGGTGGAATTTAAGTGTGCTGATATAGATACGTATTTAATCGCCAACTGATCCATTTGGCGAAATGGATCAGAAGTTGAAATGAACGTGGCCCACATATTTGCCCTAAACTATGTTAGGCAAAAATTTAACTCTTTTGCTAAACACAATCTCACTCGCATAAAAAATAAAACACACGAGTTTTTATTAATTGGTTCAGACCCATTCAAGATATAAAATATCTTTTAATTACATCTTTCATTCAAAAGATAACTCTTTGATTCCAACTATTTTTTTATCCACTTTTCATAAAAAGGAAAAGGGGAATTGGGTTTTATTTTATTTTAGGGGCTGAACCTAGATATAAAATCTAGGTTGCCTACGTACCCATTATTTGGGATCAAGCCAAACGTAGTTCGTGTTTGCATGATTTTATTTTTACCGAGCCTTTGCGGCTCATTTGGTAGTTTGGTGAATCTTCGAGATTCATTCATAAAATTAGAGATTGAGGCATCACTATAAGAAGAGCACATCCCAACTAGGTTGGCACCCACTCCCTTATCATTCATATGCCAATCCAAATCTTTTATTTATTTGGTGGAATTTTAGTGAACTTTTGAAGTTCACCATATTTATTTTAGTGAACATTTTAGGGTCCACTAGCTTGTGACTGTACCCATTTGAATGGGTTGCCTACGTCTCTGAATTTGACTCGGAATCAAGTCTAACGTAGTTCCAGCCGTTAATTTTGACAGATTACTTTTGGCTGTGTGAAGGACCAAACAAGTCTTTATAACCTTTGGCCTAAAAATCTGAAATCTTTTGGAAGATATAAACTTGAACACAGTTTGTCCAATAAACAACCATCTAGGCTCTAAGTTTTAAGGACCTTCATTATGTAATTGATTTTTTCATTTCTGCAACATCAGTGCGCAATAAACTTTTCAATTCGCACCCTCAGTGCGTAGTGGATTTTTTAATTTTGGCACCTTCGGCGTGTGATGGATTTCACATTTTTGCACCCTTGGTGCACAATAAATTTTCCATTTCGCACCTTCGATGCACAAAAAGTTTCCAATTTGCACCCCCGGTTATATAACCGATTTTTTTTCTAATTTGCACCCCTGGTGCGTAAAAAAATGTTTCAATTTTTGCACCCCCGGTGCATTAAGAAATGTTTCTAGTTCGCACCCTCGGTGCACAAGAAGTGTTTCAGTCTTTTGCACCCCCGGTGCATGAAGTATTATTTTTTTTGACTTGCACCCCACGTGCAGAAGAAATGTTTCAATTTCGCAACCCCGTTGCGTGAGAAACTTTCCAATTTTGCACCCCGGTGCATAAGTGATTTTTTTTTAATTTTGCACCCCTGGTGCATTAGGAAATGTCTCAATTTCGCATCCCCGGTGCGTGACTGATACTTGATTTTGTACCATCCGGCGGCGTTTGAAAAGAGAAATTCCAGTGAGGAGGAAGCAGAATTCTGCTACGGGAAAGTGGCTTTATTTCCCATAGAAAACTTTGGTTTGGAAAGAAAGAAAGAGAAAGGAGTTTGAAACCCACCCTTGAAAGTGTTTAAAAAAAAAAGCACTTGCAGAGTTTTTGGCTGCCGGTTCAACTTGGAATATTTGAATCTATAGCAGCCAACCTACTCCAATCTTCATGCAGAAATCCATTTTTCAAATGTTGACTAAGTGAGTATATAAAATACGAAAATGTTTAGGGAGTGGACCCATTTTTTTTTATCTTTTTGGTTATATATTTTGACAGATACATAATGAAAATAGTAAATTAGAGACTGGTTCAATATGAACTAGTCATTTTATTGTTTCTTGTGCCTACGTAAAATCAAATTTATTTTAAAATTAGAAAAAACAATTATGATAATAATGACCATGTTAACATCTAGGGCAATTTAGTTATAATAAATATTTGGATAAAATCTAACTAGTTATTCGATATGAACAAATACACCAATTTAGTTATAATAATTTTATTTTATTACAATAAAATAGTTTATAATGGGTACCCATAATTTATTGGTTAGCTAGTTTAAGCTAACCCTCGGTTCACCCATAGACTAATCGAAATTGGATTGGCATTCTAAGGATTGTAAAATTACTTTTGGCACGGTGGGAGATGAACTTACGCATGGTATAAAAGCAATTTGGTTTATTCCACTTTCTATGAATTATATTTTGAATAAAAATAAATGATTATTAAATCTAGTTTAATTAATCTTGAATGGGTTAAATATACTTTGAAAAATTATCAATATTTTATCCATTACTAATTTTAAATCATATTATCTGTTACTTAGTAATTATATAAATTAATTTGATAGGCAAAAGTTTACAAAAATTATTTTATCCACTTTGATTTATCAAAGTGGATAAATCTGCAATAAAATAGTTTATTGCAGATTTTTTTCATAAGATTAATTACATCTTTTAATCATTAAAAGATGTAATTAACATTCATGCGAAATATCTTAAAATGGTGATATTTTATATCTTGAATGGGTAAGAAGGGGTAATTTTTAAGAAAGTAAAATCACAGTCAATTCAATCTTTTCTACCATTTGATGGAACTAGGAATTACTTTTTCCCACTCATTTTGATTTTTGATAACAAAGATAACCGGGATATAATATCAAAGTTAAAACTATAAATTTAACCATTCAATTTTTGAAAATAGTATTTTTGAATAAATTGCCAAAAATACTTTGAAAAATTACTCGTTATAAGCTTATACGAAAAGATTTGTAAAACCACTAATTTAGGAAAAGCTCCCCCGATGTATTTCGATTATTTAATTAAAAAACTCAGCCCATATAACTTAACATTTTTTTACGCACCGGGAAAAAATCTTTACACATGAGAAATTTTACCCAATTTAGAAAATAACCAATGTTTTACATAAAATATTAATAAGTTATAAGTTTAAATGGGTTGGAATATATTATAAATTAAATATCTAATATATAGTTTTGTTCATAATTTTATCCACTTGAATGGGCATATAAGGAAGCCCATTCATTATATGATATAGTAAACAATTTTGGATTTATCCTTTTGAAGTTAAAATGTTATTAATGGTAACCATTTAATAAAATATGAACGAAATAATACAATATATTTTATTCTAATTGAATGATAACCTCAAAAAATTTTGATTATGCCCTAACGGGGCATAATCCAAATTTTTGTACATTATACCAAATATGAACCACCCAATAAATAAGTCATTAAATAATGATAAACTAATTTATTTTGAACGTTATTATTCATAAAAAAATTCCATTCTCTTTTTAATTCTAAAATGATTGTGAATTAATTAATTAAAACTTACAGGGTGAAAACAAATGGATAAAAACAGAATAAAATTTTTATAACATTATCAAATGTTATAAAATTTTAGTTACGTACAAAGGTTATTTGAATTATAGGTTTTAATTATTTGCTTAGTGTCACGCTCCGCTGTATTGAAAATTAATAGTCATTCACGTTAACCATTTATAATACATATAAATTGAGTTTATAAACTTAAAAACCAAACTATAGTTTCTTCGCAAGAAGAAACTATGTTTTGCTTATTTTATTGTGAATAAAATAAGCTTACACCATATTAGAATAAATGATGAATGATGGGTTGACTAAGTGAGTATATAAAATACGTAGTCATGGGTAATAATGTTACATATCAAATCTCTGATATGTGAATCCAAATACAAATGTGGAACATAATTTGTATTTTAGCACTTTATATCAATCTGTTTACATTTACAATAATGATACATATGTAAAGGATAAGGACAATGCTGTTGGGTTGGATAATCAGCTAACTACTTCAAAGTCATCTGTTGTAACTTAGGATAGTAAATATTTTAAATTGTAATCCTTATCCTTGATGCAGCTTTATCCTTATCTCTGTTGTACTCTATTTATACCAATGGAAGGATCAATGAATCTTGAACTTGGCTAATATTGCTTCAACAATAAGCCTTATAGCGACTCTATGGTATCAGAGCGTACAGACTCTAACGAGTGAAACCGATCCAATTCTTTTTCTTTTCTTTTCTCCTTTCTTCATGGCAGACAAAGAAACTCCAACTTCTCCAGAATCAGTTCTTGTTACTTCAACACCTCAGTCCACGGTTTCCAACCAAGTGTTGGTCTCCATTAACGCTGCCGCCCAACTTCCTCTCAAACTCACACCATTGAACTATCTCTCATGGCGTGCAATTCAACGCTCTTCTCATTGGGTATGACCTCATGGGCTACATCGATGGTTCACATCCGTGCCCACCAAAGACAGTCCTTGAAGCCGCAAACCCCGCCTACACTCTGTGGCGACGACAAGATCAGCTCTTGTTGCATGCAATTCTTGCCTCTGTCACCGAACAGGTGACTCCTCTGCTGGCATCCGCCACCACTTCGCATGAAGCTTGGACCAAACTTACCAAACTTTATGCCAACCGCTCCCGTTCTCGGGTAATGACTCTCAAGGACCGTCTCAGCAAACCTCGTGACTCAAAGTCCGTGACCGAGTACTTGCAGACTATCAAAGCTACCTCTGATGAGCTAGCTCTTATAGATGCTCCTATTCTTGAGGATGATCTTGTCCTTTACATTCTCAATGGAATTGGAGGAGAATTCAAGGACATTGTTGGGGGCATTCGGGCTCGCGACACCTACATTTCATTTGAGGACCTTCATGACAAACTCATTGATTATGAGGCTTTTCTACAAGCAAATGCCGCTCCGGTGATCACCGCTAACTCCACTCATCGTGCAAACAATTTTCCTTCGTCTCAAGGTTCCCGCAACAATCGGCATGGTTACAACCCTCAACCCCAACATATTCAATCTTGCAACAATCATGGGTCTTATACCAATCAACGTCGTCAGTCTGGCCAATTTCAAGGCCAAGGCCAAGGCTATAAAGGGGGTTACAAGGGATTTTGTCAACTTTGTGATCAACAGGGTCACACTGCCAAAAAGTGTGTGCGTGCTCGGCCGTTCCAATCTCAGGAGCCCATGGTCAATTGCACCAGCACCACTCAATCGACGCCGCCAAACTGGCTCGTGGACTCTGCCGCCTCTCACCATGTGACCACTGATCTCCGCAACTTGTCTATGCATTCCGACTATGATGGCCCGGATAATATTGTCATTGGTGATGGTTCAGGTTTGAGTATTAGTCACACTGGTTCTACTAAACTTCCTACTCCCGCTCATACTTTTTCCTTATCCAATGTTTTATGTGTCCCTTCCATGGAAAAAAATTTGATATCTGTTTCTCAATTCTGCAAAACTAATCAAACCTCCATTGAATTTTTTCCATCCCATTTTTTTGTGAAGGATTTGCACACCAAGGAAACTCTCATTCGAGGCCCGAATAAGGACGGCGTGTATGAGTGGCCAAAGTCGGTGCATCTCTCCAAAATAAAGCCCTTGGCTATGGTTGGTGTTAAAACTGCCCTGCATGACTGGCACAAACGTCTCGGCCATCCTTCCATTCGCACTCTTCAGCATATTGTCAAGCATTTCTCTTTGCCTTTGTCGTCTGGTTCTCCTACGTTCACCTCATGTAACTCCTGCCAATGTAATAAGAGCCATAGGCTCCCTTTTCATGTTTCTTCCCTTAAGAGTCGCGGTCCTCTCGATCTGCTTTATACAGATGTTTGGGGTCCTGCACCCGTTCAATCAATTGATGGTTTCCATTATTATGTTATTTTTGTTGATCATTTTACGAAGTATATTTGGTTTTTTCCCATTAAGCGTAAATCTGAGCTCTTTAGCCTATTTCCCAAATTCAAGGCTCTTGTGGAAAATTATTTTAAAACATCAATTGTGTCAACATATTCTGATGGTGGGGGTGAATATAAAAAACTTCGCCATTTTTTTGCCTCTTTTGGCATTTCCCATCTCACGACCCCTCCGTACACCCCACAGCATAATGGCTCGGCTGAACGACGTCACCGTCATATTGTTGAAACCGGGTTAACTCTTATGCATCAAGCATCTATTCCCTTGTCCTTTTGGTCTTATGCATTTCAAACTGCTGTTTATCTCATTAACCGGCTTTCCACGCCAATTCTTCCAAACAACACGTCCCCTTTTTCTGCCCTTTTTAATGAATCTCCAAATTACTCCAAATTACGTATTTTTGGTTGTTTGTGCTACCCGTGGTTGCGACCCTATACAAGCAACAAACTCGAACCACGATCCCGTCCATGTATTTTTCTGGGTTACTCTCTCACTCAGAGTGCATATAAATGTTTTGACCCGTCCACTCAACGTGTATTCATCTCCCGTCATGTTACGTTTGATGAGTCAATTTTTCCTTTTGCAACATGTGAGTCTACTCAACCTCGCGTCACTTCCACCACGATACAATCTTGGTCACCCAGTATCATTGCATCTACTCCGTCCATTTTTCATGTGCCCGTCATGCATGGCTCGACTCAACGCTCGCCCCAACTTTCGGATAGTGCACCTTCTTTGCCCTCGTGCCCACCGTCTATTCCTATTCCCTCTCCCTATTCCATTACCCACCACGCAATTCCTAGCCCAACACCATTACCTTCGGAAATAAATGTTGGTTCCAATGTCCCACACCCAAATCCCCACCCGCCCAACCCACACGATCCGAACAACTCTCCAAGCAACAAAAACCCACTACCCCAGCCACCAACATCTGATGTCATTCCAAGTTTGAATTCTCATAATTCAAATTTGGATGATAATAATTCTCCTAGCCCAGCCTTATCTCAATCTTCTCCTACCCCACAATTAGAGCCCACCAGAACCCACCCCATGACCACAAGATCCCAAAATCATATTTTCAAACCAAAACAAATCCATGCCTCCACCAAACACAGCCTACCTGAGCCATTGGAACCTACGTGTGCCTCTCAAGCTCTTCGTGAACCACACTGGCGTCATGCTATGTCCGACGAATTTAATGCATTGATTCGAAACAACACTTGGGAGCTTGTCGCTCCACTGCCCTCTCAAAATATTGTGGGGTGCAAGTGGGTCTTTCGTATAAAACGCAAACCAGATGGGAGTATTGATCGCTATAAAGCTCGGTTAGTAGCAAAGGGGTTTCATCAAAGGCCCGGAATTGATTACAAAGAAACCTTCAGTCCCGTTGTAAAACCAACGACCATTCGGGTTGTTCTTTGTCTTGCTATTACTCAAGGTTGGCCGCTTCGCCAACTTGATGTAAATAACGCATTCCTCCATGGTTCTCTTTCAGAAGATGTCTATATGTCTCAGCCACCGGGATTTATCGATCAACTTTTTCTGTCTCATGTCTGCAAACTCAAAAAGTCCCTTTACGGCCTCAAGCAAGCTCCACGGGCATGGTATACTGAGCTACGGACTTTTTTGTTATCACATGGCTTTATTAATTCAAAATCGGATCCCTCGCTGTTTATTTATCAACATGATGGTATTCTTGCCTACTTCCTTGTTTATGTTGATGATCTCATTATTACTGGGAGTAGTACGAGTTTTATCTTGCAGTTTATTTGTGCTCTCTCTCGCCGTTTCTCTGTCAAGGACTTGGGGGATCTACATTATTTTCTCGGCGTTGAGGTTATCTCAACTCCCACGGGCTTGTTTCTATCTCAACACAAATATATCCGTGATCTCCTTGCTCGAACGCATATGGAGGGTGCCAAGGACGTGAGTACCCCGCTATCAACAAGCGAGTCCCTCCTTTTGAATGATGGTTCTTCCGCAGCAAATGCCACTACTTATCGCAGTGTTATCGGAGCTCTTCAATACCTTGCAATAACACGCCCTGACATTGCCTTTGCGGTCAACAAATTATCCCAATTCATGCATAAACCTTCTGAAAATCATTGGGCAGCGGCAAAACGGCTCCTTAGATATCTGAAAGGCACCATCTTTCATGGCCTCTTTCTCAAACGTCACGCCACTCCAATTTTAAATGCCTACTCAGACGCTGATTGGGCTGGCAATCATGATGACCGCACCTCCACGACAGCATATATTATTTATCTTGGCGGTAATGCCATATCGTGGAGCTCTCGTAAACAACGTTCTGTGTCCAGATCATCTACCGAGGCAGAGTACCGTGCTGTGGCTGCGACTGCCGCTGAGCTACTTTGGCTACAATCTTTACTCGGGGAGCTTGGCATGTCCATCAACAAACCTCCTGTCATCTACTGTGATAATGTTGGGGCCACCTATGTTTGTGCAAATCCTGTGTTCCACTCCCGCATGAAGCACATTGCCATTGACTTCCATTTTGTACGTGATTTGGTTGCCAAAGGCCTTCTCCATGTCTATCACGTAGCCACCGCTGACCAACTTGCCGATGCACTCACCAAACCATTGTCTCGCCAGCGACTTACTCTTCTGCGGTCCAAGATTGGTGTCTCCAATGGGAGCACCATCTTGCGGGGGCGTGTAAAGGATAAGGACGATGCTGTTGGGTTGGATAATCAGCTAACTACTTCAAAGTCATCTGTTGTAACTTAGGATAGTAAATATTTTAAATTGTAATCCTTATCCTTGATGCAGCTTTATCCTTATCTCTGTTGTACTCTATTTATACCAATGGAAGGATCAATGAATCTTGAACTTGGCTAATATTGCTTCAACAATAAGCCTTATAGCAACTTTAACATACACATACTCCAAACCACACCCTCCCACACCCCGGCCACTGTTCACCTGGGCCCCACTTGGCCCCCGAAATAATTAAAAAAAAAAAAAAACGAAAATTTTGAAAAACCCCCAAATCTGGGTTTCTGCTTCTCATTTTCGCGGGCAACCACAGAGAGAAGAGAGAAGAGAGAAGAAGATCGCGACCCACTCCGAACCACTGACGAGTCGACGACGGCCAATCCACCTCCACCACCAGTCGACGACCAGTCCACTGGAAGAGACGACGGCCATTCGACGGAAGAGACCAGTCGACCAGTCCACCACCCATTCAACGACGGCCATGCGATGAAATCTTACGAATCAAAGATCGTCCATTGCAACCAAGGTGTATCTTTCTCTCTCCCTCTCTCAATTTGTGATTAGGGATTATTTCAAAAGGATTAGGGTTCGAATTTGTACAGATTAGGTTCTTTGATCTTGATTCCATATTCAAAAACCCTAATTTGGGTAGGCATTTTGCCAATAACTGCTGGAGATGCTCTCGTCTGGGTCTAATCCGGATATACCATAGAGTGATTTTTAGCTGTGCTGGTGGTGGCATCGAGAGAGGAGGAACTTAGGGTTTATTTTGGTATCTCTGCTGTGATTTTGGATACAGGTTTGCATCAATGGAGGTTTACAAGACATGGGTTCGAAGAAACAAAGACTATGTCCATAATTTTTTGCTAACTATAAGGGTTTTGACCTTAAGGAATAATAATTTAGTATGATTATTAGTTACCAATTATTTTTTTCCAACTTGTGTCTGTCTGGTTACTAATTCGTTCAATTGTCATGGGACAGTGTATAAATTATTTTGTTGCTAGCATTTTTTTTTCATGGGAGATAAGTGTCCAAGCTCTGGAAACTATGTCCTTTAATATTTGTCTGCAGCTCTATCACACCAAAGCACACCAAAAAAAATAGAGCTGCTGCTGTTGTGATAACCATGCTCTCACTTTTCAATAAGTTAATTCAAATCCACCCTTGAGGAAAGACCAGCATCCATGTTTAGCTACAACCGTCCCTATGCAATTGTCGATTTTCTGTTCAGTCATCAGGCTTGCCCTCACATGAGCTGAACGTGCACCATTTATCTTCACCCAACCTGTTGAGATACAAGGCTTTATGACAACTGTTATTTTTCAATAGATTTTTCCCCACCACGTTGCCGCAGCATTCAAAGCTCCTGACACCTTTTTCTTGATTTTATGCCTTATATAGTGAGAGCACAGAGAGGAGAACCAGTGGGTGAGAGAGGGAGAGAGAGTAGACTTGCTCTACTGGTACTGCTTATCATCAAATGTCTCATTCGATTCTTCACCCAGTGGGGCAGTCGGACTTGAGCAATCCAAGCAGCTCTATGTCCTCTAGTATGTTTTTGCAAGTCATTGGGCTATTCTTTGAATGAAAACACTAATGTCTTAGGTCAATGTTCTATTTTAATATTTTAATTTATTGATGCTTGAATATTTCAAGTTTATGACAAAGTCAGGGATATCATTACGGTACAAGGGTGACAGTGCTCAGTCTTTCATTTGCTATTGTCGCTTAGTTATAATTGGAGAAATCTTATTTTTTAGCTTAGTTCTCAGGAATTCCCATGGCTTAATGCTTGCATGTATGTTTTGATAAACTGATGATGTGAATTAAGTGAAACATAAGCATATAACCTTAGCACCCATTCAAAAGTCCTCATGGGAATTGGTGAAATCAATAGCTCTGGTCTCAAAAAACTGCCTGATTTGTGTTGGCATGGCAGATGTATATCTATTACTGTTAAGAGTTAGCTTCTGATTGTGAAGGAATAGTCAGCAACACTCCAATTTTGTGAAATTTAGTAACACCAAACATGCTGGTAGAACCACACCATGTGGCTGTTCAAATGGGCAGCAGAACTGTAGAATAAGTTGTGAGTCGGCAAAATGGCTTCTCCATATCATTCAATGGGACACGACACAGACACGGATACGGGACACGACACGGATACGGGACACGACACAGAGACGCCTTAACGAATTGTTTCAAGGTTTCACATCTTAAGCTATATTAGTCACAGTGATTTTGTCTTATTTAGACTCAAACAACCGGCAATTGCAATGAGTTTCATTTGTTTCACCATTAAAATGAATTTTAAACGGTACACACTTCTGAAATTGGTCTTCTCCTTCTCCAACTGTGATCAACTCTTTCACCTCATATAACGTCACAACATCACCTTCAATGGTTTCACCTAAAGAACATACCATTTTTCCACAATATTGCACATGAAACTCTCTAACCTTGGTATGAGTGTAAGCACTTTGAAATTGCTTCTCCAACCCATCGTTAGTTATGCAAGGAATAAAAGTGTGCCAACTAGTGTGATCTTCTTGTTTTTCATTTTCCACCTTTTTCGTCAATGCATTATCATATTGCTCGACGAATTGTTTCAAGGTCGTCGTTGAACTAATGTAACCATCAAAGTATGCATTCATACTCTCGCTTCGTTGTGTAGATGACATTGCCGCCCAAAACACATCTTTCACAAAAGCCGGCACCCACCGCTCCTTCTCCAAATATAACCCATGTAACCATGTGTTACTCTGAAGCTCGTACTTTTTTATGAGCGCATCCCAAGCAGTCTCAAATTCTTCTACTGTCAATGAATCATAAACTGTCGGACGAAAACGATAACTAATTTTTTCATAAGCTTCATACCCTTTCAACTTTTCCGGCACCTTCTTCATAATATGCCATATGCACCATCGATGTCGGGTATTGGGGAATATATTCTGTATGGCATTCCTCATGGCGGCGCATTGATCGGTAATAATTGCATTCGGAGCACGACCCGACATGCATGTCAACCAATTCTTAAATAGCCAGGCAAATGACTCCGTATCTTCATGGGAGATAAGTCCACATCCCAATAATACCGAGCTACCATGATGATTGACGCCTACGAAAGGAGCAAAAGGCATGTCGTACCTGTTGACGAGGTATGTTGTGTCAAATGTCACAACGTCACCAAACTCCTTACAAGCTGCCCTACTCCTTGCGTCGGCCCAGAATACATTCTTTAATCGACCCTCTTCATTCAAATCCACTGCATAAAAGAAGTCTCCGTTGTCAGCTTGCATTCTCATGAAATACTGATTCATTGCCTCAGCATTTCCTTTCGTAAGTTGTAAACGTCGAACCTTATCCAAATAATTCCGGCAATCCCTCGGCAAATATGGAACCTTATCAGGTCCACCAGCTTCAATTTGAAGCGAGTCAATACTCTTATTCAAACGGATCCTAGCTTTGTCATTCATCACAAGAATCCTTTTCTACACTTGAATCAAGTACCCTGTTGCTCTTAAAAAATCTAGACTTTCCCGGACTTTGTTCATGATTGTGTTCCAAGATAACCCGACTTACCCTCCACTTTCCCTCCTAGGTTAAACAAATATTAAGGTGAGTCGGACATTCTGTTTTTGCCTGTGGACGTGGCTTGGCAAGGTTGCTTCCTCTAAGCCTTGGCTTTCCACCTTTGCTGCATTCATCAATTACATGCCTCAAGACTCCATCTTTTCCCTTTTTCGAAGATCATTTAGCCACTGCAAACCCCTTTTCTTTCGCAAATTTTGAGTAATACAAATAAGCAACGCTGGGGCTGTCGAATTCTATTCCCATCTTCGGTTCCTCAACTATATCTTCAAAATTCTCAATTTCCGCTTTATCATCACCTAACGGCTTTATTGGAGAACCATTCGTAACCTCTTCTTCTTGTACAATGTCTCCACTCCATACCTCTTCCACTTCTTCGTCCCTTTCAATTTGGGAAGATATAGGACATATCACCGATGGTGGTGATGGTAACTGAAACATCACCTGCAGATTAAAAATAAACAAGAACAAGTGAGTATAAAACGCGTACTATAGCAGTTAACAAAACACTAAAAATCCCAGGCTACAAGTACTATAGCAGGTAACAAAACAATCCCAGATGTTCATTAAAAATAAACAAGAACAACTGACACCTACAAGTACTATAGCAAGTAACAAAACATTCCCAGGCTACAAGTCACATTTTTATGGAATCTGTTCGAACCATATTAATCCTGTCAACACTAAAAAGCATTGCCCTAAAAAATATCATTGGTTGGTTTCCCTCCCAAGATTGAACCAAAACTAGAACAATCAAGCAAGCCATCCGAGCGTTCTTCTCGCACATATCCAAGTCAGTGCCAAAAAAATGAAGTCCACTGACTTCCAAATGCTCATGACCAATTTGATAACAAAGAAACCCAGATTTGGAATCTGTTCGAACAGCTAAAAATCCATACTGTTCCAATTGGCTCAAAATGATGTACAGTATGACCAATTTGGCTCGAACAGCTATGACAGCAAAAAATCCATACTGTTACAGGTTCACAAAATCCATACTGTTCCAATTGGCTTGAACAGCTAAAAATCCATCCCAAAACAGTATGACCAATTTGATAACAAAGAAACCCAGATTTGGAATCTGTGAACCTGTAATAGTATTCATGAAATTCCCATTTTACGTGGGTCATGGACAGAAGAAATGTTGTAAAGGAGTACAGTATGAAATCCCAAAACAGTTATGAGAGAGAGAGAGAGAGAGAGAGACAGACAGACCTTGGTTGCAATGGACGGTCTTTAGTCGTACGATTTCTTCGAATGGCCGTCGACTGGTGGTGGTGGTACGGGTTTCTTCTCAGACCGTACGATTTCTTCGACTGGGAGCGTCGTCGTGGTGGAGTGAGGCCGGAGGTGAGTCGCCGGTGAAGGGCAATCAAGGGTCTGAGGGTGGGGGTTGATCTTCTTCCTCTCTTCTTTCTCTCTCTCGCTCTCTGAGGCTTCCTCTCTTCTACCCGCGAAAATGAGAAGCAGAAACCCAGATTTGGGGGTTTTTTGAAAATTTCATTTTTTTTTTATAATTATTTTCATTTTTTTTTTTAATTATTTTGGGGGCCAAGTGGGTGGGACCCACGTGGGGGCCCAGGTGAACAGTGGCCGGGGTGTGGGAGGGTGTGGTTTGGAGTATGTGTATGTATCATTATTGTTACATTTTAGTACCATCTTTATTTTGAAGTTCAAACTGTTCACTGTATCTTACCCATTGGACAAAGATGTAAACAGATAATCAAATGGCACAACACTTTTCATCCGTACGTTATCAATTATCATTCACTATTCGATTAAGGCACCACTCCCTCAGGAATTAAAATGCATGTTCTTTTCATTCTTGTGAACTTCAAAAGTTCACCAAAATTCCACCAAATAAATAAAAGATTTGGATTGGCATTTGTGGGGATATTTTATTATCGCAAATTCTTATAAGATTTAGGTGCAATTTAGACTATAATCTTTATTATGAACGGCAAATGTGTTTAACAATCAAGACTTAAATAAATACTTTCTTTTTTTTGAAGTTGCTTCTACGTTTGTACTAGTTTTCAGAGTAAAAATCAGTATATATACAGGCGATTCAAAACCCATGAAACCCTAGACTCTTCCCCGTCTCTTTGCGCCGTCTTTACCGGCGGTCGGCTCTCTTCTTTGTTCTTGCCCTTTCCTTTCCAGATTCCATTTCGTTCTCTATGTTCTCTATCCGTTCCCTTTTCTGGCATTGCTTTTCCCTCTTGCTGCGTTTCTTCCATCGCTGCTCCGCTGCGTTCATCCTTCATCGATCTTCACTGCTGCTCCTACACGCTGCTCCTTCTGCTTCGCTGCTCCGCTACGGCCGCTGCTAGTGTTCTCTCCATCCTTCACCGATCTTCAACCTTCTCTACTCCGCTGCTTTCATCCATTGCTGCTCTGTCGCTTTCGGATGTCATCTGGCTTGGGAAGTGCTCTGATTTTCGCCCTGGTCTCTGTCTTTTGAGGTATTTTCGGTTTCCCTTTTTGTTCGGCATTATTCATGAAGAGTTGAATATGAAAGACAATGGGAGTCGGAGAGATAGGACAGGGGATGTTGGATGGATCCCTGTTATTAACAATCATAGGAGAAATTTTGGAGGAGAGAGCTCTTTGTTTTCTCTTTTTGTGGATAATCTTCCGGATAAAGCAGATAAGGATTGGCTTTTTAAATTGTTCAATAACTATGGTGTGGTAAAGGATGCTTTTGTCCCTCTGAAATGAAGCAAAAGATCTGGGTCGAAGTTTGGTTTTGTTAGGTACGATTGTCATGTTTCGGCTGGAGGTTCTATATCCAAAGCGCATGGTTTATGGATAGATGACATGAAACTTTTCGTTAAGATTGCTAGCTTTGGCCAAGATGTTAATAGGCAGAATGGGAATCAAAGAAACCATCATGGGTACATCACAGGTAGTAGCAGTATTGGTGTGCCTAGGTGTATGGGCAAAGATAAAGTCAGTGAAGAGGTATTTCTTGAACCAAACAATAGTAGGTTGCTTAAGGGCAAGGGCTCTTGGATTGCGAAATCTTTTGCAAATGTAGTAAAAGGGGATTACCAATACCAGGAAATGGCGAAGAGCGCAAGTGATGTTAAACGAATCAAGATTGACCCAGGTAATAATGAATGGTTGCATAGGAGTGCTACTGCTACTTTGCTTAAAATGGTTTCTCTGTCAAAAATCACAGAGGATTTGCGCAAGAATAATTATGATAATGTGCAAGTAAGACATATGGGTGGTTGATTTGTGTTGCTTACATGTGAAAACAAAGATATTAGGGACAAACTCATTCAGGACAAGTGGCTTCAAAAATGGTTTGGTGAAGTCAAAAAATGGAATGGTGAGGCTGCCAGCCTTGAGAGATTCGCTTGGATTGATCTAGTTGGATTACCATTAGACATATGGAGTTTGAAGACGTTTAAAAGTATTGGGGAGCTTTGGGGGCATTTCATCAGTGCTAGTAATGATGCTTTGTCTGATTTTTCTTTCTCAAAAGCGAGTATGCTAGTTGCCACAGACGCAAAGAACAAAATTGATGAATGGATATGGGTTGAAGTGCAAGGAAGGGAATTTGAGGTGAGAGCTATGGAAGGTAGTTCTTTCCACGCCCTTAAGAGTTTGATGGAACATTTGGCTCTTCAAACATCTTATTGCAACAGCGGAGTTGTCGGTAATCAAGTCTTGGCTGGCAACAAGGATGGGACAACCAATTATGTTCTTGGCCATGGGGAAAATTCTGAGCAGCTTAGTGGGAAGGACTCTTCTTTTTTATCTAAGCATGCACATGTGGACCATATAGATGTGGTGGTTGATTCTCAGGTTGATTCTTCTTTGCGGATTCCAGAATCCATTGGGCTTTGTGGAGTTAAGGATGTTCTCCATGCCCATGCTGAGGAAGATATAGGTGTTATTCAATCCCATGACGAAGAGGCTCAGAGTTTGGGTGCTATTATTAATAACAAGGACTTTTTTGGTGCAGATAAAGATTACATAAATGGGCTTGTTGAGGACTCCAACCAATCTAATTCATGGGAAGAAGAGGATGCCGATTTAGCCGATACTAACAAGGATAAGGAGGTAGTGGAATTTGACCAAGGTTTTTGGAATCTCTCCGAAGTGGGCTTTTTGAATGAGAAAGATGTTGAGGGTATCCAGTTAGTTGTGGATCTCAATCCTGCCGATGTTGTGAAAGATACTGGGAAAGGAAAATGGAAGCAGAAAAGGATTGGGGAAATGCGTGGTTTTCCTAAATCTAAGAAGAAGGGTTGTCAAAAAAAGAAAAAATGCGTAGTGTTCATATATGTCATTGCTGTTGCTGCTTTATCTGTTTCTTCTGAAGGCATTAACAGGATTCATCTTAATATTTCTCAGGCTTCTCGGTCTATAAGCAAGATCTTGGGCGAAGATTTTTTGGGGGATGATGATGACGTCATTAGTAGTTTTTCTGTTGCAAGTTAATTGTGGCGATAGTGTTGGTTTTTTTAGGCGTTTGGTTGGGTTTTGTTTGGGGCTTTGGTTTAGGTTTCTGTTTTGGGGTATTGCTTTCTTGTTGGGGGTTTTGGTTGGCTTCTTGCCAGCATCAGGTTGTTTTTTCCCTCTTAGTTCCTAGCAGCAGGTGTCTTGCGGTGTGAGGGGAGTTTTCTTTGTGATTCTGCCATTTCCTCCTCTTGTTTGCCTTGTTGCTAGGATCCTTTTAATCTTTGTAATTCGTTTTCAAAGGTTAATAAAAAAATTTGCTGTTAAAAAAAAACTATTTTTTTTTATCTCAGTTTTGCACACCCGGTGCGTTAAGTAATGGGACCGGGGGTGCAAATTAGAAAAAAATCTGAATGTGGGATATTCCTTTGATTGGCATGAAATGTACTAATCTAATGAAAGGAAAAGGGAAAATTTCAAAAAACCCCCAAACTTTTACCTGAATATAAAAAATACTCCCAAACTTTCAATTTTTTCAATTGTACTCCCAAACTTCACTTCCGTAATCAAAATTGCTCCCATTGTCAGGATCTGTTACCTAACTAACGGAAAATGCTGAGGTGGAGGTTAACGGACCCAAAAACCGTTAATAATTTGGTAAAATTTCATAAAACCCCCCAAACTTTGAACCAAATATCAAAAAACCTCCCAAACTTTCAAAAAAAAATTTAAAAAGCTCCTTCCTCCTCCCTCCTCCAATTCACAGGAACACAGAGGGGAGAGAGAGAGAGAGAAAGAGAGAGAGAGAGAGAGAGAGAGACGCCTGATGAGTGCGACGGTGCGGTTGTGACCACAAAACTCCTCCTCCCCCACCGCCGCTGCCGCAGCCTCCAAAGTCCTCCCCGACTGAGGCTACGACCGCGTCTACTGCACATTCTCTCCGCGTCGGCCACGATGGCTAGGGCGGTAAACTCCTCCTCCTCCTCCTCTCCACCAACGGTGGCGGCGACACTAAATCCAACGTCACCGACACCACTGTAGCCCTGACCGAAAAACCCGAAACCCTAAACCCGAATCGCTTCTCTTCTCCCCCAAGTAAGACTACCTCTACCGCGGCTCGTCATTATACGGACAATTAAGCCTCCAGAGGATACGCGAGCTGTTAGATTACCACGTGAGACTGCTCGGGTCTCTCTCTCTCCCCCTCTGTTTTCTTGTGAATTGGAGGAGGGAGGAGGAAGAAGGAGCTTTTAAAAAAAAAATTGAAAGTTTGAGAGGTTTTTTGATATTTGGTTCAAAGTTTGGGGGGTTTTATGAAATTCTACCAAATTATTAACGATTTTTAGTCCGTTAACCTCCACCTCAGCATTTTCCGTTAGTTAGGTAACAGATCCTGACGATGGGAGCAATTTTGATTACGGAAGTGAAGTTTGGGAGTACGATTGAAAAAATTGAAAGTTTGGGAGTATTTTTTATATTTCGGTCAAAGTTTGGGGGGTTTTTTGAAATTTTCCCAAAGGAAAATACAAATTGAAATCAAGAGAGTTAATGATATCACTATCCATAGGGTTATTTCAAAATTAGGACAACCCTCATTTGGATAACTTTTCCAATTGGCACATTTTAAAATCTCTAAAATCTATGCAGACACGATTTAATAGGCATTTAGTCAGATATATAATTTTTTAACCTTTGGCCTAAAAATCTGAAATGCTATAATGACTGTGTTCGTTTTAGAGTTTTGGGCCTGTTTTGGTTCTGTTTTGGTTTGCTTACATCATCATTTCCCTTATTTCTCTCTCTATCTCTCTCCACTTATTACACCTGCTTACATCATCAAAACAAAACAAAACAAAACAAAACAAAACTTGTTAACCGAACAAGGCCAATGGCACCCAGGTTGTGCACGTGTCTGCACAACCCCCGCAATTAATAGTGCAAAAGAGAGAAAGAGCTAATTGATAATTGGAAGAGACTAATCTGTCAAAATTATGATAAGGGAGCACTTTACCGTAAATTTTAATCTGTCAAAATTATGATAAGGGAGCACTTTACCGTAAATTTTAAAGGATAACCTCTTTAGTGAAGATGAAACTTGATAATTAATCTTATAAAAGTTTGAATGGGAGTTTGATTAGGAAATCTTTTGGATTATATACAAACTAGTCTTTATATGCCAATAGTCTAATTACGCTTATAACTGAGATATCAAACTTATAGTTTTACATACAGATTTTTATTAAAACTTATTCGGAAAGATATAATTTAGAAATAATGTGGCACATATCTTATAGTATATAAGATATGTGCAATATCCCAATTGTAAATTTATTGACACCAAATATAAGTTATAAATAGTCATTTTAATTGTGATGTGTACGTACAAAGAGAGAATCTTAATCATGTTTACATTGCCATTAGGAATAATGCCTATTGAATATCTGAAATAATCGTTTTGATTATTTCAGATATTCAATAGGCATTATTCCTAATGACAATGTAAACATGATTAAGATTCTCTCTTTTTTGATTATTTCAGATATTCAATAGGCATTATTCCTAATGGCAATGTAAACATGATTAAGATTCTCTCTTTTTACCATTGAAAGTCAAACTCTGAGCAATAAACAACCTTAGTTATGCAAAGCCACTCTTTTATCTTTTCATTTTTGTAAGCTAGGGTTTCACTTATTGTTCAATTCGAGTAATTCGTTTGGAAAGAGAGAAAGAGAAAGGAGTGAACATTTCCTTTGAATCGAAGGTTAGCATCAGTGGCGACAAGGTTATGAATGTTGCGAACAAAACCAGGGACAAAGAGTCGGTTGTAGAGGATAGCCACAGAAAGTAGTAACAAAATTAACAGAAGGGTGGTTCTATTTACAACCCATTTTCCCTCAATACAACCCATGCAAAATAAATGTCAAAACTTTCCTCGCGAAAAGACCATTTAGCCCCTCAAATTACTTCATACCAACCCACCCCACTTTTTCCCAATTGCTAATTCCAACCCAGTGCATCTTCTTCCTCCATCAGCTCCATCGTTTTCTCACTCTTCTCCCTCCCACGTCAAAAAAATCCCTCATCCTCCTCCTCCTCGAGTCATTAACCCTCATTGTCCTCTCCTGCCCCTCATCTCTCATCTCTCTCAATGGAGAACCTTGTTGAATCAATGGAGAGATCTTCTCCCTCCCTAGATTTTGGAGAAGAGTTCCAAAGAGTATTTGAGCAATTTACAACTCCAAATTCACCAATCGATGTTCAAATACATACCAAGAGTAACTTGGACATGAAGATTTTCGAGCAAAAAACGACCAAAGAGTAACCCATTGCCTTTTCGATTTCTCAGTCATTGTTCGTTCGAAAAGGTACACACAGTCCCGAAAATTGCAATACATTTCGGTAGTTAATACCCGAAATTTACCTATAAAACCGGGAGTTTATATCCGAAATTGGTGATGGTAGTTAATATCCGCAATATTGGCCATAATTCAATAGTTTGTATCCGAATTATGTGTTTAGTTTTGGGAGTAAATATCCGAAATGTGCCAAAACCAGACGAGTAAAATAGCGGCGATTTCTTCCACTGGTTCGACGGAAAAGGCGATGGCTGAGGTCAAACGGAGGGAGGATGGAAAAGAAAAGGGTTTTGAGGGTTTTAAGTGTTGAAATTTGGGAGGAAAACAACAAGGGGTAATTTGGGAAATGTGCCGGGTTATATGAAGCAAAAATAAAAATTTGTCACATCAGCACGATTGTATTTAGCAAAATGGTTGTATGGAATCAAAAAAGGGTTGTAAATAGAATCTTCCTTGACAGAAAAGCCACGATGACTGACCCCTATTTATTTATTTTTTCTTTTTAAGCTAAAAAATCACAATCTCTCTCTCTCTCACACACACACACACACACACAAACAAGACAGTCACAATCCACCTCCCTCCCTCCCTCGGTAGTCAACCCCCGCCGTGATTATTCCTATATCCCTTCCTTCATCTCTCTCTACATCTATACATGTATAGTACAGACGCGATTATGTATATGTATTCCTCAAAAGTCTATCCGGTTTCTATGTGCATAATCCATATGCATCCATTTCCCTTCATGTGCTGATGTATAGAGTCTTAACTAATCCAATCCCCCTTTCCTTTTCTTCTCCACTGAATTGAGCAGCTGGCTATATTCATTGACTTTTAGGGGTTTTTTTTTTAATCTAAAAAAACTCTCTTTATAGTCTCATGGGTATGTATGACTGAAGAAATCCATCTAGCTTTACCTTTGAATCTAAGTATCTAACCATCTTACCTTTCAAGAGACTCTTTAACTTTACAATCAATAGTCGCGATCTATGAGTGATTGCTTTAAATAAAGGGGTGGGCGTGTTATTGTACTCAGAAGAGGCTTTTTTAGTATACCCATTTGTTGACTGTGAGATCCAAGCTGTTCTTGTTTAGTCTTTATTTTTGTTCTAGTTGAATTAACTGAGACGGGGAAGGGAGGGTGCTTCGTGTTTTCTGAATTTGATAAGATATGATTCATACGAAGGGTTTCAGTTTTTTCAATTTGGTACTTTCTCTACTTGTTACTGTATTTCAGTTATTTGGTTGTGTGTTTGGTAAGGAGTGTACTAATAGCCCTACTGAATTATCTTCACATACCGTTCGATTCGAGCTGTTGTCTTCGAATAATGAGACATGGAAAGAAGAGATGTTTTCACACTACCATTTGACTCCCACTGATGAATCCACGTGGTTGAATTTGCTCCCTAGAAAGATCTTGAGGGAGGAAGATGAGTTCAGTTGGATTATGATGTACAGGAAAATGAAGAATCCAAGTGGGTTCGGTAGTGTTCAAGGGGTGAGCTTCCTCAAGGAGGTCTCCCTTCATGATGTGCGATTGGACCCTGAGTCAATACATGGGCAGGCACAGGAAACCAATTTGGAGTACCTTTTGATACTAGATGTGGATAGCTTGGTTTGGAGCTTTAGGAAGACTGCTGGTTTGCCGACTCCAGGCAATGCTTATGGAGGTTGGGAGGAACAGGATGGTGAACTTCGGGGTCATTTTGTAGGTTGGTTTAGCTCCTTAATACATCTCTTTATTGATTTTTTCTTGTTTGGTTTGGTTTTGTTAATACCCTGGTCCTTGTGAGCTATGCAATAAAAAACATGTCTTTAAATTTCTTTTAGACAGAGTTTTGATGTTGGATTTGTATAGGGATTACTGAGGGGAAAAGAATATGTTAGGAATTCTTGTGCTTCATTTACTTTTCTCGTGGCTTGACATATTCGTCGACTTGACAATGGCTATATTTTGTATTAATATAAAGGAAATAAGTCGTTATTTTTGCCGATCAGTTTTATGAAGTAGAAATGAAAAGTGGCACTACCCATAAGGCTTGATAAAAAGAAAATAAAAGAGGGGGTTAGTATGAAAATTAAAGAATTTTTACTCTTGCTAGTGAACAAAATACTCAATTCAGTGATGGAGGTGGACTCTTTTGTGGATTTATGACCACAGACTCCGTAGGTCTCGGCTATTTCTTCGTTGTAGTCAGCTTCTTCATGAAAGACAAACACACTATTCCTTCTTTTCGATCGAATCGTTTTTTGTAGTAATTAATAGATATGTGATATGTCTACTCATAAGGCTTGATAAAAAGAAAATAAAAGAGGGGGTTAGTATGAAAATTGAAGAATTTACTAAACCCAACCAAGCGTTGTGTCCTGAATCTGATAGTTAAGATCTTCTCACAGCATTGTGATTGAATTTTATTTTTGTGCCATGCATGAAATTGGCATTAATTTCTGCTGCATTAATTTTCAAATCAGTAGCTCCCATGAATGTAAATATTGGCATTAACTTCATAGTTTTGCTCTGCTCAAGGAAGTTGGTATGCTCTTTTCATGTTAGTTTGTGGGGTGCTAAACCTTGTTCCTGGGTCCATGAACTGATCTTCTAGAAACTTCTAAGAGCATTGCAGGGCAATCTTTGTGTCTTTGTTTTGGTTTACTAATTTCCCCAAATTCTGCTAGAACTGAACCTCAAATAATCACATATGGTGGATTCCTTACCTCAAATGATGTAATGGTTTCTGATTGATTATGATAAAGTCTCCTTTTGCTCCCAGTTCATATTTGATCTCTACTCTCTTTATTCTTCTTCTTCTTCTTCTTCTTTTTTTTTTTTATTTTTTATTTTTTATTTTTTATATCTTGATCTCAACTTCAGTTTGTATAATGTTGCATGTATGATTTTTCAGATTTGATTTGAAGATAAAATAACTTTTTATTTGTTGAAGGGCATTACCTGAGTGCCTCAGCACAGATGTGGGCTAGCACGCACAATGATACTCTCAAGGAGAAAATGTCTGCAGTTGTTTCTGCTTTGTCCGCCTGTCAGGATGAGATAGGTACCGGGTATCTTTCTGCTTTCCCATCTGAGCTATTTGACCGTTTTGAAGCTGTAAAACCTGTTTGGGCGCCATATTACACCATTCATAAGGTAAAATTACTTCAGCATTCTTGGTGTTAGCTCAGCTTTTACTTTATGTAACTGACCTTCATGTTTTGCTTAGCAGATAATGGCAGGCCTTTTAGATCATCATATATTGGCTGGTAATGCTCAAGCTTTGAAGATGGTAACATGGATGGCTGACTACTTTTACAGCCGTGTGCAAAATGTGATAGCAAAACACAGTGTTGAAAGGCACTGGCGATCATTAAATGAAGAAACTGGCGGCATGAATGAGGTTCTTTACAGGTTGTACGCAGTAACGGTACGTAAAACTCATTAAGGAATCTCCTTACTTCTTTCCTTGTTCTTTACATTGTTAAATATAATGTGATTATCTGTTAAATAAGAGCCCAAAATACATTCACATGGCTTTTGGACATTCCACTGTATACAAAATGATCATATGGCTGCCATTCTAGCATTTGGGAATCTGCGGAAGGAGTTTGTTCAAATCTGCAATGAATTTGACGACCATATTTGCTTTGAATATGTTTGGTCGATAATGCCCTTAATTGCAATATTCCTCGCATTAAACAAACTATTATCAATTTTCAAGGCCAAGATGTAAACCTGAGTTTGGCAAGTGCAACACTATGGAGTATAGTGCATTCACAATTTGTTGGTGTTGGGGTTTGGTAGATCTTTTTCGTGGGTGCTTTTTTTTGGTAGTGGTTTCGGTATTCTGTTTTGGCTCATCATTGTAAATTTTAGGTGATACTTCTAAACTTTGACAGAGTCGTTTATTGTAACTGTGCACAGGGAGATTCGAAGCATTTATTGTTAGGTCACCTTTTTGATAAACCCTGCTTTCTAGGACTGCTTGCAGTAAAGGTAATTGTCTTTATGTTGTTTAGTTTCCTGGTCTGTTTTCCATTTTCCTGATTTCCTCTATCAAAAATGCTGTATCAAGTAATGCATCTTTCCTTTTCAAGAGATAGACCTTAGGCTATATTAGGAAATAACCTCCAGCATATAGAAGGTACATCATCAACTTTCATTATTGGCTGCACCCATATATATTCATATGGCCAATGAAGCAGCTGTCCATGGAACCTGTTTGCTAAACTAGAAGTGTTTCCTGAACGGTCAAATGTGCCTTTGATAGGATATAAATTGGTAAGGGTCCAAAGGATCAATGATGCTACTAAGAGTCTTGAACTAGTTTGGCATAACATATGTAGATTGCTTAAGAAATATATGTCGAGTTGGATTCGTAAATATCACGAGTGATGTAAATTCGCGGCGCGGGAGGTGGGGGGGGGGATGTTGGTGTGTGTAAATTGAAAGTTCACAATGAGTTTTTAAGTAAACACTACCTTTTTCAGAAGCAGATAAGTATACTGTGGATACCCGCCTGTTGCGGCGCGAATTCGCACACAGAATGGCCAATGGCGTTTATGTATTAGCGTCGAGGTGCTCGTTGCAGCACAGATTGAGAGTCTCCAGTTGGTTTTAGGAAACCAAGAACCGGTACAAGATTCCAACGTTCGGGAGCTAAGGGTACGAAAAGGGGAAGGTGTTGGGAACCCTTATTCGCCCAACCAAAAGGTTGGTCTTTAATTGTTTGACTAAGAAACTTTAATTATTCATTTGATTTCAACAAACAGCTGTCTAGACACCCCAATTTGGCTTTGCAAACATTTAAGCCCCCGCCTTGGGGAAGTCCCAATGATGAAACGATTTTCTTGTTTGCTTGGGTTCTGAGCATAGAGCCATTTGTTTTGTACTCCATGACATGTGCACTAGATAATACCAACCCTTTTCCTACTCGTACCTACTCCTCCATTCAAGCCTTACCTTTTCCCAAGCCTCTGAGGTGCGTGGAATGTACATAAGAAAACAAGCCCTGATTAGGAATATCGGCCGCCACTCGTCTACTATTGGCCGCTACTTGTATCTGTCGGTCGCTACACACACTATTGGCCCATTACTCACACTGCAGTCTGCCATTCGATGTCTGGGTCCCTACCACTATCCTGATAGTAGCACTGTCGGCCGCCACTCCTACTAGCGGCCGCTGTTCATCTTTCAGCAGAAAACTTTCCACAGCGATCAACGTGACCTTTTAGTCATTTTGAACGATTATGGTTCACACTAATTATAATGTGCCCGCAACCTTGAAGATTTTGTGTGGGTTGATTTCGTTTCCATCTTTCTTTCGATTCTCATCCTATATAAAGACCCTTCCTCTGTCATTTTGAAGACCCTAGTTTCAAGAGCCCAACACATCTCAATACCCTCAATACTCCGAAATACCCTTCAATACCACTTCTAAAAGACTAAAACCCTAGTTTCTAGTAGAAAACACCTTTTTCAAGCCTCAATCTCCGTAGCCAATACCCCGAATATTCATCTGGTTCTCTGTTTCAAAGTACAAAACAAATGCTTCATGATTTTAATCCGCTAAAAGCAGAAATCAATCACAGCTCTTGCACAATTGCAAAGAGGTACTGAGGGATCCAAGGTTGGGTTGCATCAATTACCCGCATGGGTTAGACCTTTTATCTCTTTGTTGTTAATTTTTAGTTTCTGTCTGGCAGTTTGGTGTTTTGGTGTGACAAGGAACAGCGGCTGCCACTACGAGTGGCGGCTGCTGATTGTTGTATATATGCATAAGCGGTTGAATGGTCGTAAGCAGTGACGTAGGTTGTGTCGGTCGACAGTGGGTTCAACAGCAGAACCTGCTGGTTATTTTCTTACTTTTTTTCAGTACATGTCTTACCTGTTTATCGCTTTCGTCTCCCATGTCTGTAGAATGACTAATAATCGGTACCTGTGAAAGCATATGAATGGTTGAAGTGTTCTTGGTTAAACGAAGTAAAGGTCGACCATAAGGTTGGGAGGAGAGGGGTGCCTAGCACATTCCCCTTACGGTACCTTTGGCCCCCGGACGCTGGAATCTCGATTAAATGGTTTCTTGGTTGCCTAAAACCAAGTGGCGACTCTCTCGAACTCATAAGGTGTGCTGCAACGGGCACCGCAACGCTATACACGTAACACCATTGGCCATCCTATGTGCAAACTCGCGCCGCAACGGGTGGGTATCCACAAGCTAATTAGTTAGCCTTTAACAAATAAGGTGAGTGGAAGCAATAACAGGGATAGGGAACAAGGATTATATGGTGAAGAAAAGAAAAATAAACAAAATAGAGGGTTCTGGTAGAGAATGCACCAGTGGCCGACTAAAGGATGGGTAGTTGACACTAACTGGCGGCCGCTACTTAAGACCATTCAGTCCCCACATGCGTATACAACATACCGGTGGCTGCTGTTCCTCGTCACAACAGCAGAAAAGGGTAAGTTTGAAAAATGAAGGAAAAACGCAAAAGAATAAAAGGGCTAGCCTGTAGGGGCTATATGAACATCCCGCCTTGATCCCTCAGCTGCAAATGTAGATAACTTTGCTTGGTTTCCGAGCCTTTTATCGATAAAAGGTGGAAAACTCGGTGAACAACTTAGAACTCGTTGGGTTTGAAGGGTTCTGGATACTCTCTCTGTGTTTCGATTGCTCACAGAGTTCTCTCTTGTGTGTGTAACTCGGAGTTGTAGGTTTGAAGCTAGGGTTTTGTGTATAGAAGATGATAGCAGCAAAGTTTGCAGGTGGAGAGGAAAGAATGGCTTAAGTGATGACAAAAAAAACTATAGAAGAGGACCCTATTTATAGATTATAGAACTGGGTTTAATGGAAATAAATAAAATTTCATCAAGATTGCTTGAAGATTCTTTCTTAGAGTGGTGGGCAAGTAAAAGCGCCGGCCCTAATGTGTTTTGGGAGAGCAAAACATGTCCGATGTAAAACTGTGTTCTGGAAGGTTCGGATTGCAGAAATGAGTGTCGGCCGCCACTCGCAATGCAGGCCGGCACTCGGACCAGCTGCCGCTACTTCCAGACAGCAAAGGAAGCCAAACTTTGCAGGCTCGCCCCGGAAACTACCAGACTCTAATTTGCGCGTGATTTGAATGGTTGGAAAGCTTGTTAATTCCACTTTATAACCCAAGTGGTTTGGATCGAAAATAATTTATACATGTAAAGAAGTGACCATTTTACCCTTTAGATGGTTAGAAAATAAGTGATTTGGTAAAATGCTCGTATCTCCCTCATTTTAAATCGGATTGAGACATATTATATATTAATAAAGAGGATTATGAGTGTACTAAAAGATAGTGGAATCCAATCATAAAATAGGAAAGTTAGGTTATGAAAAGTGGGTTGAAAGCAGACTGAATCAAAGATCGTTGGTATTATGGCCAAAACACGTGTCCACTCACTCTAAGTGTCATTTGGTACTCCCATCCCTATTTCTGAAGTGTTTCTTCATTCTATAAGAGTTCCACAAAGTTCATAGGGCCTTCCCCACTTCATCAAAGCATTCCAATACCGCTTCATCATATGGATTCCCCAAGGTGGGGGCTTAAATATTTGCAAAGCCAAATAAGGGTGTTGACATATACGAACGATGTTTAGATAGCGCCCCCAAAATGTGAGTTTTTTCTTCCTGAGTTCTAGAAAAATCCATTTTAACACAACCTTGCATAACTAAAGTTATTATTACCTTGCAGGCTGATGATATTTCTGGATTTCATGCCAATACTCATATACCAATTGTCATTGGATCTCAAATGCGTTATGAAGTTACTGGTGATCCACTTTATAAGGTAAGCCAGCTATAAAATGTTGCTCTGCTTCTGCAATTGTATGACCACCAAAGGTTGTTTTCTGAGACGAGTTCTCTTATAATTATGCAGAATTACACTTTTCTTCTTGTGTAGCGACCAAAGACCGGCTTTTACTTTTCTTGAATTTTTCCTTCTTTTCTTCTTATTATTTGTTGCATGTCCCTGGTATTTGGGAGAACTCGGAATCCATGTAATATGAGCATTAAGGGAAGGAAAAAAAAATAAAAATCCAAAGATTAGTTGCAGGGAGCTCCTAAAGTGGTGCCACTTCCATCTAAGGAGTGCAATTCTGCACTCCCAACTTAGGAGCCTGACGGAGCCCGCTTCCATTGAGATGGGAGCTCGCTCCTTACGAAGATGGGAGCTTTTGTACGATATTGGTATAGGAAAATAGCAATTGGTCTTTGATTTAGCTCATATATATATAGCCCAAGTCATGATATCTTGAAAAGAAAACCATACATTATCCCATTTCTTATGCTTAACTTGGCCCATACTTTTTACTTCCTAAAATGATTAAAGAATTTTTCCTATGCTATATTATTTTGGTAATATATGTACACATTCCTTTTGTGCTCCCAACCTTGGGAGCTTCTATATTCCCCCGTTCCCACTCTTCCGTTCCTGCTTCGTGCAACTAAGATCCAAAGTCTCTTCTTCAAATTAGTGTAAGAGCAAAGACCATCAACCTCCAATATGTTCACACATCCTACCACTTGATTTTTTTTTATTATTTTTACGATTGCCAAAGTAATGACGTGATCCTTCAGCAACCTCAGCTGCAAAGGCTTTAAAAGGACCAAAATATCTGCATTGATGGTAGTTCATGGTAGCTAGAGTGGAAAAAGAGGTGGTGGACTTCATTTCCATTCTCATACAAATTTTTGTTTTAAAATTTTCACAATAGTGGAATGAAGATGATATTTCGAGTATTTTAGGACATTTAAGACATTTGCAGACGATTTATGTCTTATAAGTAGCGAAAATACTTTCCTGAAATGGCCTATTTCTGTAACTTCTCACTAAAAAATATTTTCTCAAGCATTTGTGCACCCATTTTCAGGATATTTTCCCAAATTTGGCAATGCTGGAAATAAAATTTGATCAAACACCTTTGGAGCGCATGTCCAATAGTTTCTCGCTGAAGCTTTTATCCTTGTTGAACAATATCACCAGTGGAAAATTATAATGCTGTTTTTCCAGGAAATGGGGACCTTCTTCATGGATATTGTGAATTCTTCCCACAGCTATGCAACAGGAGGCACATCTGTCGGCGAGTTCTGGTACGATACTTGTACTCATAATTTACATACATCTTACCTATGACTAAGCTCTTCATGACATTCAAGCACCATAGTCAGAGACAACATACATATAATTATATAAACAATGAAATGCTGTTCATGCCACCTGATTGTTGGTTCCCTTAATGGTCATTTGGTCCTGGATTGTAGTATTTTCCTCTTCAACCTATGTGCAGGTCAGACCCAAAGCGACTAGCAGGCACTCTACAAACTGAGAATGAAGAGTCATGTACAACTTATAACATGCTAAAGGTATGTCGATTGCTATTTAGAAATTGGGGCGGTTTGGGGCTTTTGGGCCGGAGGTGGAAATAGATTTCAGTTTGTATGACTCGCCACATTATTTTACATTAATGTGACAAATGAGGAGAACATTTACTTCCTTATGTGGATATCATGATGATTTGGTATGGTTGGGGAAGGAGGGAGCTGGTGGTGAGTTGGAAAACCCCTTCACATTTTTGGTATCTTACATAGACGACCTCACAGATATAAGAAAATTGTCCAAGGACCCCAAGTGGAATTAGGAACATTGCATGTACCATGAACAAGTCCGACATAATCCTTTAACGTGCTAGGTTTTAATGTAAACAAATCTTAATTACTCTCTCGGTATTTGACCCAGTTCCGCCAAATCCTGCCTCCGGCCCTGGGTTTTGGTTGTTAGGAGTTAAGAGATCTCGACAAAGAGAATTGATGTTAATCTCTGTTCAGTTTTGGCAAAGCATGCACTTCTCTGTCTGTAGGCACTGCCATCAGCAATAAACTATACTTTTCCATATCATAATAAGAATTGTTGTATTTGAGCATTGCACTGAGAGTCTGTATGGTAGGTCTCCCGCCACTTGTTTAGATGGACCAAAGAAATGGCATATGCGGAGTACTACGAGAGGGCCCTGACAAATGGTATACTTGGTATCCAAAGGGGAAGAGAGCCCGGAGTGATGATCTACATGCTCCCACTAGGCCGTGGCGTTTCAAAGGCCGTAAGTTACCATGGATGGGGAACAAAGTTCGATTCCTTTTGGTGCTGCTATGGAACAGGTTTGGGCTTGAAACCTCAATATTTCTTTTGAACATGCTCTCTTTCTTTTTCATTTCCCCAAAAAAGAAATAATAAAAAAACCCTTAAGCGGTTTCATAAGAAAATCCATAATCTGCAGAAATCTTTTAAATATATCAGGAAACCTTTTCCGGATGCAAATAAATAAAGCTAATATGCAGTTGAACAAGACCAACTTGTTTGCATCAAAACCTTAGACAGACTTACTAATGAAGTATTCTTGGTTATTTCATGAGTGATGTCAATTTCTTTCATGAAAAATATCCACCATCCGACCCACCCCCGCGGTTTCAATTGAAAGAATCACAGAATCTCACTATTCGGCATGTAACTTTAAGTAACTGATGATTTGATTTCTCATTCCTCTTTAGTCTTGATTGAGAGCATTTTATTAGCCTGCTATTCATCAATCACACATGTGATATCTTTGGCTTCTTATTCAGTTGTGGTTTTGATTCTTTTAATTAACCTGCTGTTGGATCTTTACATCTTTTGCTAGTGGCTAGCATATTCGGGTTTTTCTTTGGTGGTCTGAGAAGTGATGGATCCATTTATTCCTGGCTTGTCTAGGAATTGAGTCATTCTCGAAGATGGGAGATTCAATATACTTTGAGGAAGAGGGCGAAGTTCCAGGGATTTACATCATCCAGTTCATATCAAGCTTACTTAATTGGAAATCTGGACAAATTTTTCTAAATCAGAAAGTAGAGCCTCCTGTTTCATGGAATCCTCTACTTCAAGTGAGCTTGACAATATCGTCGGAGGAGGTAAATTCTATATATTGTAAATGTTTTGGTTGGTAAGCAAAACCTTAAGCACCAGAGTGTGAAAGCAAGAGGAGCATGTGTGCTTTTTGGGGAAACTCACAAGAGTAGTCATTTTTATTAAACATGATTTGAATTTCGAAGTGGATCAATGGAAATACAAATGTAACAGAAGATATGTTAAATCAAATGCACAGCTTAAGTCCAGGGGACAGTAAGTTGATGAGGTGATTAATGATACTCTAAACAGAACTAGTTGGAATAAAAACGACCAATACATTCACAATGTTCTTCAAGATGATTTTTGTTCCACCAAGAAAGAGGAGACAAAAGTGGTGTATCAGAAGCTTGCATTCTTTATAACATGGATCGTTGTAGGATTAATAAAATTCTAAACCTTTTGTTGCTGCAAACCGTATGGAGCGTTCGAAGATCCTATTTGGAGTTCTATAGTAATTTTATTAGTTCAAGCACTTGGGCAATGAAGTTGGTTACCTGGTTTATGCAGGAAGGGTCTGGTCTGCAATCTACCATTCATTTTCGTATACCGCTGTGGTCATTATCGAATGGCGCAAAGGCGGTATTAAATGGTCAGGATTTGTCACTACCAAATCCAGGTCTGAACTTTGTTCTCTCTCTTCCACCTCCTTACTGGATTATATCCTTCTATTTGAACATGTTTCTGTGTCTTGTATCTTCTATTCTTCTGGTTTCTCACAAGTCATAACAGTTATTTACAGAGATAAAATCATGAAATAAACTGATGTGAGCTGTTTTTTACTTTGCACTGTTCAACTACTTGGGGGCACTCTCACATAGGTGGCCTCTGCTCAGGGCCTGGCCCAAAGTCATTTCCTTCCCCTTATGTTTGGTTCTTTTCACTATTCTAGACATCTCAAAAGACCGTCCATACGAGTATTTAATTTATCTTTTTTAGATAATTTTGGAAAACTCCCTCTACTAGAAAGAAATGAGATCTTCTCAAAAAAATCTTGATCTTGAAAATAGATTATGCTAAAATAAAAGACAGACAAATGATGTTGCAAGGAGTATTTTCAAGTTTGATCATCTCAATCTGCGAGTACAATAGACTAGAGGTTGCATTGAAAGTTATTGAGTATGGTAATAATGTCTAAGGAGGACTTGTTCTGCTCCCTAGTGGATTATGCATACAGTCAGCCCACGTACATATTTCGTTCTACGTTTTTTTGTTTCTTTTCCTTAGCAAACGGAGAGTATACTTATGTTCTCCTCCTGTTGCAGGTAACTTCTTATCAGTCACTAGAAAATGGAGAGCTGGTGACAAAATAACTCTTGAACTGCCTATGAGTCTAAGAACGGAAGCCATCAAAGGTATTACAGTGCTCTCAGCACGAATGTGTTATTTGTACGCATATGAAGCATATATTTAGCATTTCCTGGCATCTTCTCTGCTTTGAAATGACTGATGACTTATTCTGATAAAACTTCAGATGACCGGCCAGAGTATGCTTCAATTCAGGCAATTCTTTACGGCCCTTACCTTCTTGCTGGTCTAACCAATGGAGACTGGGACATCAAAACAGATTCATTTGCTTCCATTTCAGACTGGATAACTCCAATTCCTGCTTCTTACAATTCCCATCTGATTTCGCTTTCCCAAGAATCAGGAAATTCGGCATTTGTCCTCTCCAACTTCAACCACTCACTTGCAATGCAGAAGTTCCCTGAATCAGGCACTGATTCGTCTCTTCGTGCCACTTTTAGACTTCTTTTAAAAGACTCGAATCCCCCCACAGAATTTTCAGAACCAAAAGACTTTATTGGGAAATCAATCATGCTTGAACCCTTTGATTTTCCCGGTATGGTTGTGACCCAGACAGGGAAAGATGGAAGTCTTTCTGTTGCAGATTCTACTGATGGAAGCGTTTCTGTTTTCCGTTTGGTTGCTGGATTGGACAGGAAACCTGGGACAGTTTCCTTGGAATTGGAAGGCGAGGAGGGTTGCTTTGTGTATAGTGGTGTGAATTATGAAGCAGGTTTAAGCATCAAGATCAGCTGCATGTCTAGATCATCTGATGCTGAATTTGAACAGGCAGTGAGTTTTTTACTGAATAATGGGATTAGCGAATACCATCCGATCAGTTTTGCGGCGAAAGGGGCGAAAAGGAATTTTGTTCTCACTCCTTTGTTTAGCTTGAAGGATGAATCTTATACCGTGTATTTTAACATTCAATCTTGAGAACTTTTCAAGGTGGAAGTTGGGGAAGAGTAGAGTACAATTGTGGAACAGTTTTTTCTTCTTTGATGTTACTGCTATAATGGATATACTGTAAATATACTGTGTGTGTAAAAGAAAGTAATGTGAAAAGAAGATTTGTTGAAGGTACTACTGCTTTTGTTTAGGATCCAAGACTTGGATTTGGGATTCAAAAGATCCTAAAAACTTGGATTTGATTCAAAAGATCCTAAAAACAAAGTCCCTTTTTGAATCTTTTTAAATGTGTTGCTTCGTAAATCCAACTTATTAAAAAAGTATCATCATTACACCTTTCACATCAACTTTTTCACTTTCCACATCAACTTTTACCTCCACTTTCCAAAATTATCCTTCACCCTTACCCATTAACTTTTTACCCACTAACTTTTCAAAAAGGCAAAATGATAATTCTACAAACTTTTACCCATTAACTTTTCGAAACACACACTTATTAAGGGACAGCCCAAAATGGAAATGTCAACATTTAAAAAGGGACGGATGGAGTATTTTTTTTGGGTAAATTTCTCTTACCTCCCCTTCCGTCATTTTAAAGCTAACAGTGTTAACTTTTTGCATGAAATGACTGTAGTACCCTTAGTATATATGCTCCACTGTGAAAATTGTTTTTTTTTTTAAATAGAGTTTAAAAACTTTTTATAAAAATTAAACCGTTTTAATTTTTTGAAAATAATTTTTAAACAAAAAATATCTGTAACGCCCTCAAATTTTAAAGGTAAAGTGATATAAATTCACGTGAAAAGTCAATAAAGTCTAAGGTCCAGGTCAAAGTCAAGCTCGACCCATAAAGTCAAAATCATACACAATATAGTTCATGGGATCCCCATACCCCAAAATAAGAATATGAGTTACAAGTGTTATTACAAACCCAAGTCAAAAGGTGAAACTTAATTAAGTTACTCATCTTATCAAAAATATAAGTTCCAAGATGATAAGGTAACTCCTCCGTGTCTAAGGTCCAGGTCAAAGTCAAGCTCGACCCATAAAGTCAAAATCATACACAATATAGTTCACGGGATCCCCATACCCTAAAATAAGAATATAAGTTACAAGTGTTATTACAAACCCAAGTCAAAAGGCGAAACTTAATTAAGTTACAAAATCGTCTTATCAAAAATATAAGTTCCAATATGATAAGGTAACTCCTCCGTTAAGCTTTCAAAAGAGATGCATGCATACACTCCAAGCAATTCATATCATGCTCCGTGCTGGGTACCTGAAATTATTAGGGTGAGCTCACTAGCCCAGTAGAGAAAAGTTTGTCAAAGGTAACACGTCATGAAATGCAATGAAATGAAATGCAATGAAATGCAAGTGAGTGATAGACAAAGGATGCACAAGTCATGCAACAAGGTTCAAGAAAATTTAGGAGTTAAAGGGTTGAAAACAAACTCATTAACCACTAGATTCCCGTTACCAATACCCCCCGTGCCCGACATCTCGCATGTGTTCAACTCGTCCATTACGTTGTGCCACAAGTTCATTAGAGTTAAACCTTTTTCTTTTTCTTTTTCAAATTCCTAGCGACACGCCCATAAGACGGCCCTAGTATCCTTCTAGGCTACCTTTCGGTCCCGTATCCATATCATTCCTCATGTATATCCTTCCGGGCTACCTTTCGGCCCCGTATCCTTATCTTGCCCTTGGCCAATGCATAGTACCTCGCGACACGTCCAAAGGACGGCCCGAGTATCCTTCCGGACTACCTTTCGGTTCCGTATTCCATGTTTTAGGTACATAATTTCATTTAACAAGTTTCAATGTCGATCTCGTGTCAAACATGACCCATGTGTCACAACATCCTTTCACAAGTGTCTCGGACTCTCAACTCAACCCAAAGGTAACTCGTAAAGTGTCAATTCACGGACCGTGTCCTCACTAAATTAACCAACAATCAAACTCGAGTATTATCACACATTCCCTATTATCATTTAATATCTAGATGTTACTAAGGTAGAATGCTACATAATTAAAGTGGGTTTTGGGAAGAGCAACCCGAAAACTACACAAAGAATGAGATTTTGGGGATTTTGCACTAGTACACCAATTTTGTTGATTCCGAAGCCAAATATCAATGCAATGAACTAGAGGAAGATGATTAAACAACCAATTTATGTAGAGGAACAATAAATTACATGAATCAAACATTTTCCTCAATCAAAGTAGCAAGAAAATGGGTTCAAAGTGGGTTTCCTTCAAACACAAGTATAATTCATGAAACCATGGTAACAACTTGATTGTATGATTCAACGAATTTTTGGAGGGATCATAAGGGAGCAAGACTAAGCATGATTTCAACACCAAACAGGATTAGAATGAGTTTTCTCAAGGAAATACAACAAGCCATTGTTTCTCCGTTTTTGGGGAAAAACTCAATGGCGCACGCGGTTGTTGCGCGGGCGTGCCAGGACTTGTCGACGTCTAACGTGGAAAAGGGCTGCACGCCTTTTCTGACTTCTAAACGTAGAGCGATTGTGTTTGACCCAAAGGGCGAGACCGAAATGTAGGTTCGTTGTTTGCCTCAATGAAGAGGACTTAAAATTTCCCAACCGTGTGAGAAAATAAGAAGAGCACGTCGTAACGAAAAAGAATCAAACTTCATTAACGGTGTAACAAAGTTTGGGTACAAGGAAATGGAAAACAAGATCTAGGCAATCTAGAATCTTGTGGAACGATAAAAGAAATGATAAAACTCAACGGGTTTGAGTGAAAACATAGTGTGACTAGAGTCGAGTTTTTGGCTAACCGTGAGGTTGATGGTTGAGGAACCATTTTCTCTTCTTCAATTCTTGAATTTATATACCCATGGAAGAGAGAGAATTTGATCCCTGAAAAGTGAGTGCCAAAGTGGATAGCTTTCTGTCTTCTTGAAATATGGCCAAGTGTCACACATTGTCAATAGCCTCCTCCATTTGCAGCGGTTCCTAGCGGTTATACATGACCCACTTTCCATCTTGTATGGAAATCAAATTACCCATTACCTGATCATTCCCATTTCCACGTGTTTTTTGAAAGACAGTTGGAAATCATGGGGCTTCATATTTGGAATTGGTGGATCATGGGGCAACGGCACTAACTGCCTCTTCTTCTTTTTACGTGTAAACCAAGAGATAATGGGGCCTTTTCGACCAAGTTAAATGGCCCTAAGAGCATCCACATTGGCATAACCAAAACCAAAAGGTTGCTAAGGTTAGCAATGTTTGCTCAAAAAAGTGCTCACATTGGAATAACCAAACTTACCAACCCATTAGCAAATAACCAAATTTTGGCACTTGAATAACCAAAACTAGCAACCTTTTGCCAATAACCAAATTTGATGGATCTCACATGTACTCAATCAAGTACACCCATGATTACACAAAATGACAAAAACCTTCTCTCCTTCTTCCCTCTCTCTCTCTCTCTCTCTCTCTAATGTTTACAAAAATTTATTTTGAAAATTTATTTTTTATTCAAAAAACATTTTAAAAAACTGTGTTTTTTTCAAAATAATATTTTTAAAAAACTGTTTTTACAATAACAGTTTTTTTTTTTTACACAAACAGTTTTTGAGTTTTTTTTAAAAAAAATATTTTTTGGTAAATAAAAATCTGTTTTTACTCACAAAAAAAAAATTTTGAAAATTGTTT
The DNA here is from genome assembly GCA_016920895.1 of Vaccinium myrtillus. Lineage (NCBI taxonomy): Eukaryota > Viridiplantae > Streptophyta > Magnoliopsida > Ericales > Ericaceae > Vaccinium > Vaccinium myrtillus. The sequence goes on along the minus strand of CM029273.1, from coordinate 26,630,515 downwards.
TTTTAAATGTTTTAAAAATCTTTTTACCAAAATTCTTTTTTATAAAAAACTGTTTTTTTTTAAATGAAGTACTATTTTTTTTTGTAGTTTGAAAAAGATATGTGGCAAGTTTTGGGTTATCCAAATTTGAAAAAGTGATGGGGGACCATTGCTTTTGATTATGGTAAAAAAAAACCACCAATGTGGAACTTGACATTGCTAACTTTAACAACATCTAAATGGATAACCAAAAGCTGATGTGGCAACTTTTGGCTATCCAATTTTGGTTAGGCCATTGTGGATGCTCTAAGGAATTATCTAGAAACCACAAAATAGGTCTTTAACTGTCATTTTCGGTCTGCAGTGGAGTAATTACTATTATCTCAACCGAATAAATCCCATTCAGCTAATTTCTTGTTAAAATTTAATTGGGCCTCAGCATGAGATCGAGAATTAACGCAGCCCATTAATTTCATAAGTAAATTTAGCCCAATTCGGTCCAAAAATAATACTTTTTGGCCCTTTAGGAAAAAATGCCAAATTTGGGTGTAAACAGTCATATACAAGATTAGTCAGGAAGATGCTATACACACACCCACACTACATTAGCACTTAAAAAAGGTAGAAGTTTCTCTACCTCAAAGAGATTGAGCTCCAAGTTGAAGATCTAGCAAACTCTAGCTTCCAAACTCAAGAATCCACCAATAGCTTTCCCAGGGTAAATGCAAGGAGGAATCAAGCTTAGATGACCAATAGTTGAAGGATTTGTGTAAGGGTTAAGAGGATTTGAGAAATTTTTGGGAGATTTGTGAAGGAGAAAGAAGAAAAAATGGAGGAGAAGAGATGGAGAGAGAGAGAGAGAGAGAGAGAGAGAGGGCCGGCCTATGTGGGAGGGGAGGTGACTTGATTTTCTCTCTCCTCTCACACACCATATATACTTTTTTAGTAAATCCACATAAGTTTTTTACTATAATTTTTACTAAATCCATGACCACATGTCAATTTAGGGAGTGTGAAAATCCATGACCTATAATTTTTATTAGTGTCCAAAATTTGGACTCCAAATTGGTTTTTAAATAAGGGTCCTTTATATTGTCAATGGGCTGACAATAAACAAATAAGAAGACAAAAAATACACAATTTAGTTTTTTTTTTTTACACTTTTTAATACTATACTATTTTATTTATTTATTTATTTAATAGTTTTTTTGATAACTGGATGTCCGAACTAGCTTTTGCGCACCTCGACTAATTCCGAGGCTCTGGAGGTAACGATCGGGCATAACCTCCAGTGACCCCAGGAGTGTGTTGGCAAAATGAATCGAACATGAGACTTGCGATGAGAGCAATCCCCTATTTCCAAGACAAGACTACTTTGTCAATCTCTTGGGTTTATTTTCACACACTATTATTCAATTTTCACATATTTGAATACACTTTTTAATCCTCAATGGACTAATTTTAAAATTTTCCTTTTGAGATTACTACAATTCATCAAACACAACGGCTAGCAAAATTCCAAAAACTAGACAAAACCAGGTGTGCTCAACGTTCACCAAGCAATGTTTTTCTCGAGTTTCCCTCTCAAAATAAAATTTGAAATACACCTCCTTCCCTATTTATAGAAAAATCGATACAAATTCTACAATAAATACACTCGCTTCAATCACGCTCTCTCTCTCTCTCTCCAATGGAAGACGACCTTGAGAGCGGATTCAGCGCGGCTCAGCCCCCGCCGTCGCTATCTATTGTTTCTCTTACTCCATTCTCGCCCTCACCACGCCGCCTATCCAGCCATTTTACCAAGCCTAACCGGCCCGTTCGAGCCGCGAGACAGCTCGCTTGGGTGTCTCTCCAGGGTCGGCTCGTGGGGGCCGAAGAAGCCAGCTCGGCTAGAGCCATAGGCGGTGGATTGAGCCCAGATGAAGCCGTGGCTTGGGAACTGTTTAGCCCCATTCATCGGATTCTAGTAGTTGCTGTTGTGGCCGTTGCGGCCGCGAATTCGAAGAAGAACAGGCAGATTTTTCAGCTCAGAAAATCGGTTGAACTCAGGGTTAGTAATTGTGAATTTTGTTAGATTTATTATTTTGGTCTTTGTTGTTAAGTTTGGGTCAATTAGTGTTTCGGAGGGTTGAGAGATGGGTTTGATTCCATATATCCGTTGAAAGAATTGGGTACTTCCACAAATGGGTTAGGTTAGGATTTGAATTTTGTGATCGGTTTCATTAATTTGGGTTTTGGGGCTATTTTTCAATTTTGCCATTTCGTATAATTTTTTCACTAAAGGTAGTGATTGGGGCTTCGTTTCATTGAATGCGCTTGAGTTTCGCATTTCCCTTATTGACAAAGATAGGGATGGACAAAAAACTCATTGATTTAAATTACAATTTTGGCATTCATTCCATGATATGCCAGTCTAGAACACTTATTTAACCAAATAGTTTGAACTTGTATTTAAGCTTATAAAAATCTACACCAAATATATTTACAACTTATTTTAAGTATTTTAAACAAATAATCAAAAAATCGATAGTCAAAACAACTAAATTTTAAGTGATAACAAACAGGGAAATTCATTCCATGGTTTCATGGTCCTTTTTTTTTTTTTTTTTTTGTTGGACGGTATACATCAATGGGATTAAGGAAGGATAGTAAGTTAGTCGACAAGGGGTCCAAAGGCTTTCCATAGCCCTAAACCACAAACGCCACGATGGGGCTCAAACCTGCCCTCCCACAAGGGAAGGACCAAGAAATGCCATTGGGCTACAATCCCGTTGGCATGTTCCTGCTTCTGGATTTGTTTAATAATCTTTAGTTGCTCCACGTTGCCCTCATTTTCTGCTTAAATATAAGTAATAAAATAGAATGAAGAAAAGAAGAATATTGAATAGAACTGATTTTGGGGATTTTTTCAATTATTCAGTTTCGTCAATTTCCACGTAAATGCAGCCATTTAGCAGGAACAAAAAAGTCTCATATGAATTATGATTTGGGGTCTGCAGTCCGAGTTTTTCTTTATATTTTTTCTTCAGTTCTTTATGTGTTTTCCTTCTTGGAGTAATGTCTTGTCTATTCTTTTAATAATTTGCAGTTTTCACCTTCATTGTCTGTTTAGCATCTTTCAATATTCGTAGATACACATGGAATTCGAACCATATGTCGAAAGAAGTCGTCACGGAACTTAGTTGTATTGCGTAAACTATTTTCAGGATCAGGTGCTATTGAGCATGCAACAGAAGCTTGACAATTTATGCGAGCAAGTGAATTATTTTAAGGATCAACCAGGACCTTGGGACGACATGTCATTTTCCAAGGATGTTGATTCCTTGTTTAGCGAACCAATTGCCTTCGAAAAAGATAAATCAGTTTCCTGTGGCTGTCGGCTTTCTGATCAGCATCAGGCAAGCCATCCAATGGTGAGAATGTTTTTGGATCACATACCTTCCATTCAGTTGACAATTTAGTTGATTGGCAGAGATGTGAAGTGTAAAATCAAATGGTTACCTTATTCTCTTGTCCGTTAGGATGCTTCAAATGTCAAACGATCAAGTGGTGAAGAAATGCTCAAGTACAAAGGACATATATCCGTGGCAGAACCAGAGGAGCGTCGCATGTCTGATTTGTCGGATTGGGGTTCCAGTGTCACTTCCTCTGTAGATATACAGGTAATACAATATCACGAAGCAACTTATACTCTGAATGTAATTGAAGTTTTGGTTTCACATGAGATGACAAATATGTTTTACAGCCGAACCTCATATCTTAGGAGTTTTGGCCATTTTTCCTTATGGGGAGCGGTAACCGTGATTAGCTTAATGCCTTTCGGCTATAGTACATTAGACTTGTACCGGCTACCGGGAAAACTATTAGACTAGATCCCACTAAACTACACTTGTCCGCTTGACATGAAAAGTAGAGGCAAGCGGAGTCAAAGGCTGAGCCTCAACCAGCAAAGGGGGGCAGCCATGCCAATCCAAGCAGAGCAACTAGAAACCCACTCTACCCTTGATTTCCGTGTGCCTTTAGTTGAAGTATAGGTCGTCGATTGAATCTGATGGCCTTCTGTTGAGTGGTATAGAAGGGATTTCTCTAGTAGGTAGTGACAAGAGGCTACATCGAAAGCTGAAACTTGTTTTCCGGTAGGGTAGGCTTGGAGTCAGAATTCCTTTCTTTCCCAACCAAATAAGCACTTTTACAAAGTTCACCTTCCCACGGTCAAAACAAGACTTGCAGATAACAATTAGACCTTACCAGGGACAGGGACTAGACTATAGAGCCTAATTCAAAAAAATGCTATACCTCGGGTTCCTTTATTGGACGTGTGGTGCCTTTTGGGATGTCAGCACTGCACTGGCAATTTAAGTGCATAACTGCAATCCTTGTGCATAACTGCAATCCTTTAAAACAGATCTCCAGGCGAAAAGTACTCCGTCCTTGAGTATCTTTTCACAATAGGCAGAAATAGAATATTATTCTTTTTCCATTATCGTGATAACATTTTTAGTTACCTGGTATCGAAGCTTTCTATGTGTTGTAAAAATACGTCGAGATAGTTGTAAGATTTCTCTTAGGAGTGATCCTTAAACAGCACCCTTCCTCCAAAAAAGACTTGTTAGTATGTGGAATAAGGTGCAGATATGAAGCACATATTTACTTATGGAAGTGGTAAGAAGATGACGTCTTCACATTTTCTTCTTAGGAATTGGGAGAATAGTGGGCTTATTTCTCATCAGCATTTGAGGCTCATTAACAATGATAAATATAAACATCTGTCTAAAGTTTAAACATCTCATCAGCATTTGAGGCTCATTAACAATGATAAATATAAACAAAGCAAATTGCTGAACTCTTAATCGAGTTTCTAAAACTGTCAACCTATGTTACAGGGACTCGGGTACGAGTGTCGGGTGTGGGTACAGATCTAAGTGTCGGATTCTTCTAATTCACATCTCAAGGACATGGGGACGCAACAAAATATTCATACTCCTCGATGTATTTCTTTTGGTTTCTAGGATAAATGGTGTTTAATATGTGGGTTAGGGCATTCCATGCATTTTAGTATAGGAGTTATATGCACAGTTCAATGTAAGTTCAACCTGCAAAATATGTTTTCTAGGTGAGTATCCAACCAAATACATCGGACACGGATCCCATACCCAAGTCGAAGTGTCGAGTGTCCGACACGGGTACTTTATACTTAATAGAAGAGTCCGGGTAACGTAGACTAATACAGTAATACTGCATGGCCAAAGTTCCACAGCTAAACACATCATCAATTGGACAAGAAATGTACAATCTCAAGAAGGAATGCGAAGAAAAGGATTCCACCATAAAGGAGTTATCCACTTTCCTACACTCATCTGAAGCTGCTGGTTCTAAGGTACTTACATCACTAATTTATCTGCATTTCTTCATTGCGAATAGTTATTGTTTGCCAAGCTGAGCCACTTTCTAAATTTTAATGTAAACGATAACAGAGGATTGCAGAGTTGGAAGACATGGTCCGTACGAAGAACATGAGAATTACAAGACTGAAAAAGGACATGTTGGTTCTAGAACAGAAGGTGAGGATCCTTATAAATTCTAGCGGTATGGGACATAACTCTCTGAAAACAATTTGCAGAATAGTTTGGAAAAGGAAGAAAGAGAAATTGCCCCTTTCCTTTTAACCCAAATTATCAACCAGTTCAAAGTAGATTAGTGGAAAACAGTAAAATGTTAGTAGCACTGTCATAATTTCATATTTACAAATTTAGCAAGCACAAAAAAAGAAAATCTTGTCATTGTCAATATTGAGTTGAATCCAATAGAACCCTTGTAATGATTGTATGCAAATGACACAGGTAGTCCACTTGACAAGACTACGGAGACCCTCCTATTCAACAAGCTCAAACATTAGGCAGCTACCAGTAATGGCAGAAAACCTCCTGTATGATATGGATAGTACCACCGGCTCATCATCTTCCGATTCAGATTGCCCTCTCAGAAACCGCCCACAAGCCGCTCTTGTTATAAATCAAGATACTTCTGTTCCAAATAGTGATGTTGCTTTGAGGAGAAAGGAAAAATCAGAACAGGAAAGAGGCTGTGGTTCCATAGTGAAACCAACAGACAGGCAGCAACAATCCAGATCCATTAGTCCTCTGAAAGAGAAATCAATGAATCAGGATTCAGTACCTTCTTTAAGACCGTTGCAGTTTCTATCAGCTGGTGGAGATCTTAAAACTAGGACAAGAACTCAAACTGGAACTAAGGCTGCAGCCTCACAGAAGAGATGGGTTTAAAAAGTAAGTATTTAGGAATTTAGCACAATGCATGATGCCAATACATGAGTGTTTTAGATTCCCAATTGGAACTTAGTATCATTGTTTCTTCCGCTATGAAAATTTCTAATATCTAATAGAAATTACATATCTTTGAAGTTTGTTTCTTGCTTCAGGCAGAACTTCTGAAGTTTCACACCTCCTTTATAAAGTATATCAGTAGATGAAGAAAATGTAGAGAAACGAGTTTTATGTTGTTTTCATATTACAGCCTATGTCTGCTACCCAAATCCCAAAATGGCTACACGTTCTTTCGATATTACATAGACTGTATGTTTTTTGTGTGAACTAATACAACATGAGATACGATATTACATAGACTGTATGTTTTTTGTGTGAACTAATACAACATGAGATAAATAAGAAAATGAAGATCGACTTCTATACTGGATTGTTGTCAATGCCTCAAAGCTGTGTGTTTAGATACTCAGTTGTATTTTATGCTATGTAGTTGAGATGCAGAAATCTTACACATTTTAGAAGTGATGAACAAAAAATCATGAGAAGCTTTGCGTTGCTTTATTTTATTTTACTCTCTTTTCTGCTGTTTGCAGGTAACGCCAGGCACTACCAATACTTCCCGAAGATGCATTTTGAAGCCTCAAGTTTTTCTACAATCTGTGGAATATGCTAAGGTGTTTTCCGTAGAAAAGTTGCAATAAAAGAGGGGATTCCTTTGTCTATGGAGTCATTTAGGGGTTATATATACACACAAGCCAGTAAATAGGACTTAGGCGCGAGGCATTACTATTCTGTAATCTTGTTGTCGCAATAGAGTATTTTGAGGACTTGTGGTTGATAGAGTTCCAGAGTTGGTAGATTACTTGAATGATACTTTGAACAGTATTCATCTAATGAATACTACTATTTATTTCAATAGCTGCAGTTTGTTTTGGTGAAGATTTAACTTGTTTTTTAAGCTCCACTTTCATAAGCACTTGAGCATTCTATCGAGGCACCAAGTGGTGGTGCTCCAGGACCATAGAATAATTAGTTATAAAAGGAAGGATAAGGAAAATGCTATAAAAAGCTCACTGGGCGGTGGTTAATGTTCAAAAAGTGCATTGAATATGTGACAAGTACATTATAGTGACTAAAAGTGTATTATAGTGTGTGTTTCTTTTTTAATATGTTTTGCTTAGATGGGATAGGACTTGTCTATTATGTATTTTTTTTTGTTTTGTTTTTGCAAGGGATCATTTATGTAATCTCATGCACAAAGAAACATGGGATAAGAAGGAAAATAGTACCAAATAGTCCTCGAATTATTTAGTCTCCAAACTAATAATCCCTTGACCATAATCCCATCCTTGTGAGAGTGGACGTAGGTGAGTGGATCTATGAAGAGTTTGAGTGTGGGTGGTGAATTTGGTGTGGGGTTTGAGTAAAATTCAAGAGAGAGGAAGGAGGGGGCCGGCCATGTTAGAGGGGAGGGAGGAATGTGATCTTCTCTCTCCCTCAAGGTATTTATATTGTCAAATATACACACACCTCTCCAATTTCCAATGTGTTACAATTAAGCCCCGAACCAAACAACTTCTCTTATTGACTCACATTCTAACACTTAAATGCAATTATATAAATTTCTCAATCATAATTTCAAATTTTTTTGTGAAATTACGGTCTTTACAACAAACAAAAAAGATAACTTTGATCAAGATTTCTTCCATTCTCATTCCGTTTTGCCTTTAACTTTTTTTTTCCCTGTTGTATTCTTCTTGCCACACTTCTTTTTATAGAGATTTCTAAATGGGTGTTCAGGAACTTCGTGTTTAATTTTTGCATTTTGATTTTTATATTTTTGGCCTTTAAAATTATGATCATAATGAATTATGAATTTGTAGAGTGTTTGGAGAGATATGTGCAAGATTAGATTCTTGGGAGACTTACCCAAAAATCCAAAACATTTGATATTTTTAATGGGAAGAATGAGGAACTTTTGCAATCGAATATAATGACAAAAAACATTTGACATTTTTAAAGGGAAGGGGAAGGAACTTTTGCAATCGAACAACATATAGACAAAAAAAATTAGTGAAATATCACTAATTTTTAAAATCTCTAATTTTGTACAGAAAATTCAAAAAAATCAACTCTTGCCTCTTGGCCGACCACCACCCCACCTTCGGCCGACCAGTTACGGCGACCCAAAAAATTAGTGACATTTCACTAATTTTTAAAAGTTCTAAGACAACCACCCCCATCTCCTCTCCGTCCAACCACTTCCGCCGACCCAAAAAATTAGTGACATTTCACTAATTTTTTAAAGTTCTAATGTCATACAGAAAATTCAAAAAAGTCAACTCCTGCCTCTTGGCTGACCTCCACCCCACCTCCGGCTGACACCACTTCTGGTGACCCAAAAAATTAGTGACATTTCACTAATTTTTTAAAGTTCTAATTTCATAAAGAAAATTTTAAAAATCAACTCAAAAAATTAGTGAGATTTTACTAATCATCTATGAAAACTTCGAATCTATGCAAATCATGTGAGGGACAACGCTTTTCCAAAAAAAATGTGAGGAACAACGAGTGTGGGACAAAAACTAAAGAAAAACAAACAAGCTTGATTGAGGTGAAATTAATCTTACCCACTAGAAGTAGAAGGTAATTCAAGATCACCATTATCTGAGTCTACGTTTGCTTTCAAATGGGTTCTGGTTTTTTCATTGGGCCTATAGAGTCACGAGTCTCTAAGAGGGTTAGTTGGTTGGGTTTTTTTAATCGAGTCTGCATTGCATGGGTCTAGGCTGAGTCTGTTTAGGGCATATACATACTAAAGTCGGTAATCAGGAAATTCATCCACAGGACGTCAAGGTTTAATGCTAAGATGCAGAGCAAGGATCAATTTGGAGCAATTTCAACAACTTCCAGTTGATCAAGATACCTACCAATTCAAGTCAACACTAAATGTAGATGACATTTGATCTCTAGACCCAACTGGTTTGGGAGGAAGATGTCTGCCCACCATTGGAGGAAGAATCAATTGGGGAACAGAGAAAGGGGGTTTGAGTTTTTTGTCCTTTTGTTAAATCAATATTAAAAACAATGCCTTTTATGTTTGATTGCAAGAGTTGCAACGCCCCGATTTTCGAAAGCATTAATTAAGACAACTAATTAGGATCAATTTAATAAAAAGAGTTTCCATCAGAGTGCACGTTGGAAAACTTGAAGTGCAGCCCATTACAAAAATATACTTAGTACAGTTTGAGAAATTAATATTACAGACCCAACATTAAAACAAGGGGTGGGTTCTACAGATTAAGGTTCAACTCTTGATTCCACGGCTCCTCCTGAGCCTGGTTTGCCGAAAAACCCTCGGCTCTGAAATAACTGTCTCCTTCGACACGAACGATACCTGCTTGATTACAGTCTGGCATAATACGTCCGAGTCGCGAAGCAATATCATAGTATTATACCAGGGTCACACAAAGTGTAACACCGTGAGCGATAAAATCACTCAATAGCTACTCTAACCCTCCCAACCCTTGCTTAACATACAAGTACAACATATATGATTGAAAAGCAGTAATTAAAGGAACAAGCAGGTAATTAATCATAAAGTAGAAAATAAACACATAACTAATTTCATTACTAGCCATTAACTTACATATTCATCTAAGTTCTCAACCTAGAGAACTTTCCTCCCGATTAACCACTAAGGACTATGACCAAACTGTGATTTACTCCCCCCTTGCTTGCCTTTCACTCAGGGCCCCCGACGGAAGGTATAAGTTACGTACTTAATCCAGCCGTTAGCCGCCTCGCAAGGATGAATTTCCCAGGGACGAAACTATACCACTGGGCTACGTATGGCAACTTCCAGGTCCTGTAGGTATATAGCCGAAACTGGTCTATAATACTTCTACCCTTATAACGCCTCAGAATTCAAATGAAGCAAATCACAGAGTGTCACATCCTAGGGTTTCGAAATCAAGGCAGACTGCCAAACAATCCTCTGAAACAAATCACTTGGCAGAACTGCCATTTAACAACAATCTCGGGGTAACTCCCCATCAATCAATTCCAATTCACTTTTCCATTAACCTCATCGTCTATGTGATATTCGCGTACGATCACCCAACCCGGGAACCTAGTTGTCCATTCTAACATTCAACACATTTATGGAAAGTGCACTTAACAGTAGAAGCAAAGCGATAACGATATTCTAAGGGTCACAAAATCAAATAACACGATTCACAAGTTCACAAGTCATCACAAACCAAAGTAATTGAAAACAAGGGGCTTTAACGTAATTAAATAAAGTATAGGGTCATAAACATAATTTATAGAAATAAGGGGTCGCCATCAAAATTTTAAGTAAGTGTAAGGGTAACAGAAGTAATTTCACGGTTCTAGGGTCCTTAGCAAAATTTTACTAACTTTGGGGGCCTTTTTGTAAATAAACTTTATACAAGGGCAAATTTGTAATTTTTCCACAACGAAGGATAAACACGTAAAATACCTTATTTTAGCTAGCTATGCCATAACTTGACTCAAAAAGTAATTCCTTGAATTTTAGTAAGTCCAAAACTATTATAAGGATGATAAATGTAATAAAGGGCAAAACGGGCATTTTACACTATGAAGGGTATTTTAGTAATTTTTATACTCTCATATACTTCCACTAATGACATTTAATTGATAAAAAGTAGGAACATAAATATCCTTGTAGATTAAGTCACATGCTTTATAAAACTACACTTTTAACCCTTAAGTTTAATACTAAGAACAAGAACCAGGTTAAACATAACATGAACACATTACATCTCACATAAACACTTGAATAAGTCCTAATCATGCTTGAGAAGTTAAACACATGAACCAAAATGAATCTAGAGCTTAATATGCATGAAAACATGGTTTAGGGTCAAAACCGTCGAAATTAGGAACACAAGGGGGCTAAACTGTAATTAAAAAACTTAAGCAAAACTGGAGGGAAGTTTTTGTAATTCTAGTCCGGATGGAAATGAGGGCCGTCCGGACGGTCGGCAGCAGAAAAACAGAGGCAGCTTGCGTTTTGTTCGGGTTTCGTAAAACCCTTCACTTTGGGCCTTAACCCTTCAACTTTAAACTACCCCATGGCTATTCTAACACATACAAATGCTTATAATTAATTGGGTAAGAGTTTCTACCTTGTTTTGCGAAAGATTTCGGTAAAACGAGTTTTGGCGAAAAATCGGCGGAGGGAGCTTCTTGGGCCGAATTGGCTTGCTTGGATGGTGAAATGTGGATGCCTAGGAGTGCAATGGATGAACTTGTGGAAGAAGATTGAATGTCGTTGTGTTTGGAGGTGAAAACCCAAGTTTTGGCTCTTTTCTCTCACTAGAACTTAAGGGTGGAGTTGGGGGCTTTTTGCTCTAATACTTGGAAGTTTTTGGAGGAAGAAGAAGTGAATGGAAGTAGAATGGGAGAGTTGTGGGCGGATTTGGTGATATAGGAGGGTGTAGTGATGGTTTTTGGTGGGATATGGTGTGTAGAAATGGTGAAAGTACAAGGGGTGGTTTGAGAGGTGATGGGGGAGGGTGAGGGAGTGTGAAATCAGCCATGGGGAGAGTGAGAGGACTGATTTTGTGGTGGAGTGTGGTGTTGGGTTGATTTGGAAGAAGTAGTGGGGTGGTTGGTTGAGTGTGGAGTGTGGAGTGAGTATGTATGTATAAAGTGTGTATATGTACTTGTATTGCTCGTGTATGTGTATGAACTTGTATAATTACGTATGAAATGAATTTATAAAAATATAATGCTCGCGATTAAAATGTAAACGTGCCTTAGGGTCGAATTTGTAGTAATTTGAAAGTATTAGGGTATAAACCGTAGTAATTGCAAATTAAGGGCCCTAAGTGCAATTAGAAATTAAATAACGCAATTAGGGTAATTAAAACGAAATTAAATAATCCTAAATTTTATTAAAAATTTCGAATTATTACAAGAGTTCTTTGTCATTCCCTTCAAAAAGGCAAAATAGAATGTATTTATGGCTAATTTTTCCTAGATTCTTAGGTCTTTCGTTAACAAAAATGGGAAAAAAATGAAAAATGAGAAGTCAAAAAGCTCCTCTCCCTCCAATTACTCATTAATTGCCCCACTTTCCGTATATTATAAGCTACTACACTAAAGCTCTAAAACTACCGATGAGAATAGAAATAATCAAATCTAAAGGCTTCCAACAAATCCCCACTATAAACGTGGGTCCCAACATATATAACCAGTTCAGTTCATAACTCACAAACTCGGATCTAATCAACCAAGAATATTTACACTATTTAATTTATATGCACATATATACAAAAAAAAAAATCTATCCATAGCTCATAAAATTGTTAATTATGAGCACGTAACAATATTATTGGATTAAATTAAGATTAGGCACGGGTCTCTACACTAACCACGTAGTTCAAAAAGTTAACCTCAAGTTATACATCTCTCCACCTTATGATGCAACGTTTCCGCTGCATTGACTCAGCAACCTTCCTCCGGTGACTATGGTGTAGCACTTAATTCTATATAGCACTTAGTTCCAACTCTAGGATTCAAGAGGTGACTGATACAACTTCTAGAGGTAGCCTTCACCATGTAGACCGAGTTGTGCTCTGATATTGAGTGTGGGTTGTGCGAAAACTACAACAAAATTTATAACATAAAAAAGGCAACGTCAATCAAGCCAATAAAAAATCCAATAGTATTATCAACAAAATCATCATATACTAGATTCAGTTAACCTATAAGAACACAAAAATATGATCGAACATGATAACATTGATACATTGTAGTACATCTATTTCTATATCAAAAGCAAAATGTAGAACCTAGCTTGCCGTCTCTATGCAAAAGTAAAAATCTAAAACTACGCTCTTTTCACGATGTAAAAAGCATTTATTAAAGTATCAATATCAAAGCGTCCATCAATGTCTTTCTCAATGTAAGTGAGCATATAACTCGCAAGGTAATTGTCCTCCATCTTGTTCCAAAGTCTAGTTTCACCAATTTCATGGTTGAAAATGCTCGCTTTGTTGTTGCTATAAAAACTTGTAAAGTTAAAACAAGACAAATCAATTTATCAACAAGGGGATAAATGATCAACTTTATTGTTTTCGCCAATACTTGGCACAACTCATATTGTGGATAAATTATGAAACTCCAAATGCCTCAGCACATCATGCTATCAACAAGGGGATAAATAATCAACTTTATTGTTTTCGCCAATACTTGGCACAACTCAAATTGTGGATAAATTATGAAAATCCGAATGCCTCAGCACATCATGCGCATAATTTTGCAACTAAAAGTTCAAATGCAACTTTTCTTGCTCGGTGAAGTCCATGGGATAACATTCATGTGCAAGCTCTATATCTCTACCTAGGATCTAAAGCAGAGCTAAGAGCAAGTTATTCCGTCACATCCTCATTTAAGCGATTGTTCAATTTTCGCAACTGATTTTCACAAATTACTACAAAAAAGATCAACTTGAAAAATGATGCTCAAGGGTAATGTGGTCTTTGCGAACACGACCTCTACCTGTTGTGCAATGAGAACTCATACCTGGGAGATCTATCTCATGTGTTCCACAAAAATAATTGAACCTCCTCTAACAAAGTAAGCCATCCATGCTCTCTATACTGTTAAAGAAGTTTTTTTTTTGGTAGTGGATGCATCGCATTCAATATATCTTAGGACTTAGGTTGGATGACGCCTGATGGCGATTGAGGAGAGAGGCGAGAATGATGCTTGAACCAACTCTATTAGGATGTGTGGTAGTGTCATCACTAAACCTTTATGGAATCATTTGATAAATTAGAAAAAATAATCGGCGAGGTAATAGATTTTTAAAAAAATAAAATAACTTGGGTAGGGCGGGTAATTGATGTTTTAGTGTGACAGTGTCATCGCTGAACCTTTACTTTTATGATCGGCCATACCCAAGTACTCTTCTTCATTTATTTTTCCTCCACCTACTACAATATCAAGCTCTCTTGAAATTGGGTCCATTGTTTTTCTTTGTTGTGAAGGGTTGTTTGTCCGCGCATCCAACGGGCACAACATTACTATATTCACTAGTGTAAGGCTACGTGCTTCACACGTAACTGCGTGGTCATTGTTTTTTTTGTTTCGGAGGTTTTCCACAGAACAATCAGAGGTTTCATAATATGGTAAGCATGTGTTGTTCTTTGTACCCCCAAGTGGTCTACAGAATGTTTAGATGGTTGTATATTAATAATTTTTTAGATGTCATTAGAAACCATAAATTTACCCACATTTTTGCAAGTGAATACAACCTTCATTTCAAAGATCAAGTACTCATAAGTATTTCTTCGTTGATTTTGTCTATGATTCATAGTGTCATGAGCCTGCAGTGAAAATCACCATGTAGGAGCATTCTTATTAGACATAGAACTATGCACACGTATGCCAATTGCAATCCTAATATGTTACCCATAAGCTAAATAAGAATTGTTTTTCCATTTTTCAATTATCATATTTACATTCGAGTGTGACTTAAGTTTCTCATACATGACCGCGAGCCTCTTTATATATAACAATGCTCATTAGTTTCTTGTTCTCAAGAGTTCACGACATCAAAAAAATTCTGACCAAGTTTTTAAAACTTTTTTTCTTGTTAGATGTGTTAATATTATGAGTTTTTGTAGATTAGTTAAGTGTAAATTTAGGGCTGGTAGATTAGTTAAGCGTAAATTCAGGGCCGGCCTTGATATTTTGTATGCTTAAAGCGAATTTAAATATGAGCCCTAAGTTTTTGTAAAAATAAATTCATTATATGTGGCTAATAGAAAATAAAATTACTAAATATGGTATGTTAAAGTTCTTAATTTAACTAAAATAAATATTAATTTGAACCTTAGAGTTAAATAACATCTTCAACCACTACAACATAAATAATTTTTAATACATCTGTGGAAGAATTTTAATTTATCTACACTATATCGAACAAATAATATTTGGTAAATAGGACCCTAAATACTGGGAATTGAACCAAGAACATCAAGTTCTAGTGTACACACACACTCCACTGATTCTTGCTCTCAACTTGTGCTGAAACAAAGAATAGATTATATATGACATATATTCGCCTTCTATGGTCAATTGGTTACTAATTTTTACTTAAATTTTTGGCCCTATTAGGCCAAGGCCGACCTTGCGTAAATCGCTTCCTTATATGCAATACCTTGATTAAAAAAAAAAACATGATCAACCAATAGGATGCTATTCACGAAAACAGTGACGAAGAGAATAGATAGTGTAATTTCAATTCTCAAAGATAATGTGGCAAGGGCTCATGGTAATTGCAATTTGCAATACAAATTTGGAAGTTTCTTTTCCCTTAAAAGCAATTTACATTGTACCTCTTCCGTTCTCTTCATTTATTCTCTAGCATTTCAGACAACGAACAAACCATCTTAAAACCGTCCCAAACAAACAACAAAGCATTGCCAAATAAGAGACAAAAGCATCATGTACCAAACATGGTGTAGCCAAATGTGTATTTATATATACCTCCATAAATCTGTTTTCAAAAAAAAGAACTAACAATTTCTCCTCTTGTTCTCTAAATATGAAAAACCATATGCAATAAACAACCAAAATATGACGACCAAAATAAGAGGAGTTCATTGATCGTTGTGAAGCCTCACATTTTCACCCAAAACATATTAGAGGGAAAAAAATAAAAGCAGAAAATCTCACTTTTTATTCTTGAACAGTGGAATATATCTAATCCTGAGGTGAGAAGGTTTAGTTGGAGCCTAAACCTAATCCTGAGGTGGTAAAAAAAACAATACCACAAAAAAGGAGTGGTAACAATCAATAATCTATATAAAGTAGAATCAAAGTAAAAAAGAAATAAATGAAAACTCATCTTTCTCCACGAGAAAGTTAGTGTGGGACTTTGGTCAAAGCCTGACAACAGAGAAAACCCAAAACCAAATCATCAAATTTAGAATCTTGAAAAGGAAAATGGAATTTTCGTATCAATTCGGAATTCAAACTCTTGAAAAGTGGCCAGCTATATTCATACACATAAAAAAGCACAGATACTCAGTTGGGAAAATCAACTATGGAACAAACCCAATTGGAGTAAGACACATAAAAGCAAAGAGCTTACCCAAAACCGGAGGGCTAAACAAGATAGTTGCAGAATAACCTATACAAGCTTGTGACAATATATATAGCTGGTTAGGAGAAATAAAGAGTAGGCAAAAAAGGAGAGTGCTAGCAAGCTTCCCAACCGACTTACCCGAACAGTTAAAGGTTGCTTTTCCTAGTTATATGGAAAAGCTGAGGTAATTTCTTCTAAAGGCCAGCAGAGATGTACAAGAAGGGGAAAAAAAAGCTGAAGAAAGGACTCTAAAAAGTTAAAATAAAGCCACAAAATGTGGACAATCCTTAGATTGGTCAAAAGAAAGCCACAAAAACGGGATGCATGCCCAAGTGGCAATCTAAATAGTACTATCACTCCCACGCCTTACCATACCTAGTGTAGAAGTCAGGCTTTCTCCCCCGAAATTAGCAAAAAACAGTAGTTTCATATATAGTGCTCACATGTCTTGTTAGACATTGCAATCGTACAAAAGATGATATGAAATTTCAAAACTATCCTAAGATCACAATGAAATTACAAAAACACCCTAAGGTGTCAAGCGACCACACTTGGCTTCCTTTATATACAAGTGTGTTGATTATCAGGTATTTGTCGTAAAATGTCCAAGTCCAACAATTTTGTAGAAAGAATGAAAATGATCTACGGTTTTAGAAATTTTATGTGGGTCATAGCCCACAACTCTTTAGGCTGAGCCCAGTTCGCCAACTTTCGCAAACCACCAACCCCGCCCAATACACGGATCGGCACAGTATTACTACAGATGCAAGAATCTCAGCCGTTGAACGAAATATTATCCAAGCCTCCAAAATCATTCCCCGACGCAAAATAATTGTCTTGACTCCTATTGGTCCTTTAAGCCTTCACGCGGATCTGTGACTTATAATCTAACATCAACCGTCCATCATCCTCTAATCTAACGGTCCCCACTCTTCCTTTCCTTCTCAAATTTTCGAACTTCCCTCGCTCCAGAGAACACTCTCCTCTACAAATAGCCTCCAAAATCCCCTCGCCAATTCACCCACCACCACCTCAACCGCTTACGCTCTCTCTCTAGACCCACAATTCACAAACCCAATCAGAGATACTAGACGATGGCAAGGACAAAGCAAACTGCAAGGAAATCAACCGGAGGAAAGGCCCCACGCAAACAGCTGGCGACAAAGGCGGCGAGAAAGTCGGCACCGGCGACCGGAGGCGTGAAGAAGCCGCACAGGTTCAGGCCGGGAACTGTGGCGTTGAGGGAGATCAGGAAGTACCAGAAGAGCACGGAGCTTCTGATCAGGAAACTGCCGTTCCAGAGGCTGGTGAGGGAGATCGCGCAGGACTTCAAGACGGATTTAAGGTTCCAGAGCTCAGCGGTGGCTGCGCTTCAGGAGGCGGCGGAGGCGTATCTGGTGGGGTTGTTTGAGGATACGAATCTGTGTGCGATTCATGCCAAGAGGGTTACTATTATGCCTAAGGATATTCAGCTTGCAAGAAGGATACGTGGGGAGAGGGCTTAATTAAATTGGTGTTATTATGGGGGATTTGTAATCTGGGAAGGGGGCCCTTATTCGTCTGTCTTTCTCTGAGAATGAATTGATCCTTAATTCACACTATTTGTCAATCCTTAATTTTTGAAGGTCATAATTGGATATGCTGTAGAAGGTTTCTGGCAGGGTAGAAGCATTTAAGTTTTTAAGGTATAATTACTTTGCTGAGCAACATTAGAACACAATCCAATCGTTGACTCAATGCATTTGTATAGATTGTAAGCATCAGACAATGAGAAAAGATATCGTTGCAGCTGAAGTTCATCAAGGCTGAACCTTTAAGAACTCACTCACATAAAAATTGTATAGAGCCACGTTTAGGGATGACAATTACATCCAATCCAATTCAATTTGATTGTTATCTGCTCCATTCGGGTTAGAGTTTTGGGGATTTTTTTATGGATTGGATTGGATTTGGAGGTAAAATTTAAAAACGTACGGGAACGGGTTAGAGGTAGTTCCATGTACCTTC